>PTRB01000066.1:0-146985 GCA_025094155.1 Lichtheimia hyalospora FSU 10163
GAGAAAGAAGTACACTATTCCATGATCAGATCGATGTGATAATCTTTTCTGGTAGATGATACACGGTTTCTTTATATAAAAAAATGCAATATGAACATGCAATGAAATATAATTTATGCTTTCGAAAAGATATTGGATGTGGTGCCCGAGAGGAGAATTGTGGTGCCCGAAGAATTTCCCCTATACTATGCTAACAGGAGAAAGGGAAGCAAATGGTACCTGAGATCCAGTGACTGCCACTCAAACAATTTTTCGCGACGAGGACGTGTTAGAACGTGTTACTGACCACGAACCACTTTTTCCGCGTTTCTTTACCTTCTCCGAATGTCAGAGACAGCTCACGAATTCCCAAGCGATCTCTTGGGCTCATCGCAGGCGCTTCCTTTGGATACCATTCCACCTTCTACACCAGCCAACATGGAGGTGGATGCTCGTGTCGATCAACAACAAGCTCCTGCTCGTTCACAGGCACCTCGTGGTACCGGTGGTCTTGTCACTGAAAACATTCCCAAAGTCGTTGATGAATTGGCCGTCAGTGTCATGGATGCATTTGAAAAGTTCTTGGAAACGTAGGTCAACATTATGCAACTACACAATCTTGATCAAGCTAACGTGTATGTCTAGTTATCAGGATGTCAACTCTTCATTTGTGGAACATACGCAAAGCAACTACAACGCCTATCCTTACATGTATCAATTGGAGAACTTGCAGACACTTGATATGACTACGGTTTTTGTTGACTTTGCTCATATTGAAAACACGGATTCGAGTATGGCAACAGCACTCTTGCAACAATATTATCGGTAAGAAGGAAGAGAATAAGACAATATGTGATTGTACCAACATTCTTTGGATATCTAGTTTTATGCCTTATATTCGTCGAGCTGTGCAAAATGTAGTAAAGCGACGATTCCCAGAATATGCATACGTCAACACCAACTCGACTGAACAACATGTTGCTGGTGCCGTTTTGCGTGAATTCTCAGTAGCATTTTATGGTGTTCCCGAACTTTGTCGTGTGCGTCAACTCAAAACTGAAAAGATTGGTCGCCTTATCAGCATCAGTGGTACTGTTACTCGTACTACTGAAGTACGTCCTGAATTGCTCTATGGCTCATTTACTTGTAACGAGTGTGGCAAGGTCATGAACGATATCGAACAACAATTCAGATACACTGAGGTATGTTGAATAAGGATATAAGGAATGGACAAAGGTTTTAACCTGTATATATAGCCTGTGATGTGCCAAGGCCTTCAATGTTTCAATCGACAACACTGGACACTCAACGTTGAACAATCCCGATTTGTTGACTGGCAAAAAGTGAGAATCCAAGAAAATGCAAGTGAAATTCCTACTGGCAGTATGCCAAGAAGGTATGTTAATGTAGGATGGATTATAAGAACAAAGTCTAAGTTTGGATTTATAGCATGGATGTTGTTGTTCGTGGTGAAATGGTGGAACGTGCAAAGGCTGGTGACAAGTGTATCTTTACCGGTACGCTCATTGTGGTGCCTGATGTGGCTGCTTTCCGCACACCTGGTACATCCGTTGAGTCTCAAAGAGATACAAGCACTCGTACACGCGAGGGTATGGCCAATGAAGGTGTCACAGGTCTCAAGTCGCTTGGTGTGCGTGATTTGACATATAGAATGTCATTCTTGGCTTGTATGGTCCAACCTGCCAATACCAACAAGGTATGTCAATGACCGGATCAAGGGAATATTTAGTTCGTCATGCTTATATTTTATATGATAGTCATCTGCTGCTTTCCATACTGATGAAGCTGAGGAAACTCGTGAACAAGTATTGGCCGATTTTACACAAGCAGAAATTGACCGTCTCAAAGCTATGCTCGAATTGAACCAACAAATCTATCCCAAACTTGTCAACAGCATTGCACCTAATGTATTCGGTATGTTGTTGTTGGGAATGTGTTTCTATTTCAGTGTCACTCACTCATCATGCACTAGGTCATGATACTGTCAAGAAGGGTATTTTATTGCAGCTTATGGGTGGTGTGCACAAGGTGACTCCTGAAGGCATGAATTTGCGTGGCGATGTCAACGTTTGTATTGTTGGTGATCCCAGTACAAGCAAGAGTCAGTTCTTAAAGTAAGTGACAAGAATGATGGAAAGCAAAGTATCTCACATGCATTTATTAGATATGTATGTGGATTTATGCCTCGTTCAGTATACACTTCTGGTAAAGCTTCCAGTGCAGCTGGTTTGACAGCTGCTGTCATCAAGGATGAGGAAACTGGCGAGTTTTCTATTGAAGCTGGTGCCTTGATGCTTGCTGACAATGTAAGTTATTTGTGTTGGATCTTTGGGAACATAATTTAACCACGGATCAAATAGGGTATTTGTGCGATCGATGAATTTGACAAGATGGATATCAAGGATCAAGTCGCTATTCACGAAGCCATGGAACAGCAAACTATCTCTATTGCTAAAGCCGGTATCCAAGCCAGCTTAAATGCACGCACCAGTATTCTCGCAGCAGCAAATCCTGTCAGTGGTCGTTACAACAAGAAACTCACACTCAAGGTAAGATTGTGTCTGTATATGAAATAAGATTTACCAATGATTAACTTGTACATGTCATTAGCAAAATATCAACATGTCTGCACCTGTCATGTCCCGTTTTGATTTATTCTTTGTTGTTCTCGATGACTGCAACGATGTAACGGATTACAACATTGCACGACACATTGTCAACGTTCACCGATTAAAGGATGATTATATGGAGCCTGATTTCTCAACTGAGGATCTTCAACGATACATTCGCTATGCAAGAACATACACACCCAAGGTAAACCATGATTCAATTGAAAGGAATGATTTGACTCATTTGTTTTTTGCTATGATAGCTTACCCCTGAAGCTGCAAGCCGACTTGCTGATTGTTATCGTGATCTTCGACAAGGCGATACACAAGGTTTGACCAAGAACTCATACCGCATTACTGTCAGACAACTCGAAAGTATGATTCGTCTTTCTGAAGCCATTGCTCGAGCTCATTGTCGCGAGGAGGTAAATTTGAAAGAATCCAGTTGAAAGCTTGCCCACTGATCATGCGTGTCTCTTAGATTTCTGAAGCTTATGTCGTGGAAGCATTCAACCTATTACAGAAATCCATTATTCGTGTGGAACAGGATGAAATTGATATTGGTGACTTGATGTATGCCACGGACGATGTGATGACGAGCACAGAAGCATTGCAAGGAATGCAAGGTCTTCGAATCTCTGATGAACAACAACAACACGAGGATGACAGCATGCAAACCAGTTCGGCTCCTCAGTCTCAACGCATCCGCATTGAATATGAAAAGTTTGTTCAAATCAAATTGATGTTGGTGCACAAGTTGCGTGAAGTACAAGCATCGGCAGAGGAACCTGTTCCGATCCGACGATCCGAGTTGGTGCAGTGGTATCTGGAACAACAAGAAGAAATGTTCGAAAGTGAAGATGACTTTATAAGAGAAAAGACCATCATTGAAAGAGTGATCAAGAAGCTCTCGAAACCAGTATGTATTTGAAGAGATACAGTGCGTGGATCCATTTATTCATCATATGATATAGGAACAAGAAACATTTGTTGAAATCCGTGAAGGTGCTCAGTACATTGGTGGCGACATCAACCAAGATGGCGCTGGAGAATCTTCTGAAGATGACCCAACAATCATGCTTCATGCCAACTGCATGGTGTTTGACGACATATAATAATTGTATCGAGTAGCATCCTACATCCAACATCACTTATCCTATTCCATCCATTCTTTTTCTTTCTACTAATCTGTGTAAATATTGCAATAACAAGATGCTTTCATCAAAGTAATTGATTGTGTTGGTGATTTCTTGGTGCATTGTTTTTTGAGCAAATAGCAACATTCCAGCTAGCAACATGTTGTCAATGCCATCATCATTGTCTTTGTGCTCTAATACTTGATCAGAATTAAAGCAGTGATAACTCCCATGCACTGTCGCTTGAGCTGATTCGTATCATGTGTATTGAATTGTGTTTGTAAAATTGAGAGTGAAAGGGGGACGGGGAAAGAATGATGGTGGTTATTTGATGGTTCCCATTGTTTGGGCTAGCGATCTCAAAATCCTATATGGGGAAAGATATACCCAACTGCATGATGATCGAAGGATATTCAGGAAAAGGTGGATTTCATTCACAAAGGGCGTATCACTTTACACTTGTTCGAGGTCCATATCCAGCAACAATTTGTACATCTCAGAAGTTGCCAGCTAAAGTTGCTACAGTAATAAACTCAATGGCAGTACGCGGTGATAAAATCCAACATACCTGGCCAAGTGCCATATCTGTTGGGCATCTGGCTGGTATCTGAAAACGAGAAACACTCTGCCAGCCAATAAAATATATGGCGCAGTTGCTGCTGCTGCACCTGAAAAAAAATTGGACCCGGGTATATGTGGCAACGAATGAAAATTTTTTCACTCAACCGAGTGGTCACAGCTCTCGAAAACTATAAAAGAACAGCCAACTTGGGTACTCGATTTTTTCTTTAGGACCGTACTCTACAGGATCTGTATGCAGTACATAACCAGTCTACGTTTTATAAACTAGACACAGTTTCCGAGTCAGACGATGACCTGTGATAGCCCTTCCTAAGAGTGAAGTGTGTTTGTGGATGTTTGCTCGTTTGAGCCGCCATGAACAGTTGATGATCTCGCCCGTTTCCTTTTTCCATGGACGTGGCAAGGAAGATGCTATGGTCTGATGGCTTATCCTTCTTATATAAAATGAAAATGATAAAATATAATCAACACTAAGTGTTGAATAATAAATGAATGACTGTAAGGTATTTTTGCCACTGTCACTATCATTCCATTCTCCTTTGAATGCATTCTGCCAAATGATTGTGCTTATATAGAACAAAGATAAATGATGTATTCACAATGAAAGGGGGAATTCTCTAAATGTATTTCAACTAGCTAGCTAGTTGCCAAAGATGCGAGTAGCAAACCACGACGTTCCAGACATCGCTTCTTGCCATAATGGCGTCGCATGACATCGTATCGTGTAAACGTCTTGAAACAAGAATCGCACCATACTTTTCGCTCGGCATTGTGTTTATCAGATTGTTCCAAGTGTCGTCGTAGATCTCTTGGCCGTGTAAATGTGTGGTTGCACTCGTAGCATGTACGGTTACTTGTTGCCGTGGATACCTTTGGACACTGTGATGTTGGTGACAACCGTGTCTTATTTACGGCAGGAACTTGAGGATACGGTGGTGGTGCATCATGATGATGATGATGATCAATAAGAGCAGCAGCCTGATAAACCCATACGCCAAGTACAATATATAAGTTATGACATATTCCTCAACACATGCATCATACACAACAACCCAATCATATTCATGCAACAAGTGTGTGGCAAAATGACAACACAACAGACCTTGTTGTTGATGACTTGACCATAGCTGGTGGTATATGCATCTGAGAGATGACTCGCTTGTCGTGGTGTAGTAGTAGTAGCAGTAGTAGTAGAAGGGATGGTGGTAGTAGGAGTAGTAGTAGAAAAAGTGAAAGGATAGATCATATTGTTATAACTACAATTGTAAGGTTGATGATGGTAATAAAAGGTGTTGACAAGTTGAAGTTGTTGCTTTGGCATGGTTTGGATTATATTGTTTCCAGGAACAAGGAATAAGAACCCCTTTTATATGCGCATAATCGCGCGCAAAGTCGTTTAGGCCAGATTGTTCTGTTTGGTTCAAGAGGATAGGCGCATGACATTGATGTGCCGTAATAGGTCTCCCTACTGTTCCTAGGGCATGTGAAGAGTGCACAGCAAAATCAGCGAATTAAGCTTCTCAGTGATTAACAAATCAAATCCCAGTAAAGTGGTGGTGGTGGTTGGTGGGTGGCGGGTGGCGCGAAGATAAGAGAAACATGCATTTAGGGCAATGGTCACCTGCTCACGAAAAGATATCCACAGTTGCTGTGTGTAATTGGTGTATAATTAACGGCCGAGTAGGTTTGTACTTGCATCAGCCTTCGCAACAAATGATGTCAATAGCTCAACTTTATTGTTGAAGAAAATAGTCTTTAAAGGGACCAAGGCAAAAAGTGCTCACATTCAAAATGTCCCGTTCAAGGTAAGGTGTGGATCGCCTGTCACTTGTTGTCTCTCAAATAGCACTTTCACAACGTGGATATATGCATTAAGGCCTGGGACCCGCATCATTCTCTGTACTACCCATGGCATCATTTGTCGCGAGCCGATCAACCCAATGATTGTGCAACCGTTTCCCGCTTCTTGGCTTGTTCCTCAGTGTTGGTACCTTTCATGATCACCCGTGCGTCGTGTAGACGTGTCGTTTTATTGCTAGAATTACTATTGATATTCAGACCATCACCCATCCTTTATTCCTTCTCCAAATATATAAAGGGAACATTCTAATGAATGAAGCATGTTACTCTTATCATTTACCAAATTGAGCATTAACTGCTCAGTAATAAATTGGGCTCAGTATTCACCCGCGTGGCAATCCTATCAGCCATTTCACTGGTGCAGAACAGTGCGACCTTGAATCATCCGATAACGTCACCAGGTATGCAAACATATGGCAAACAACCATTTTAATAGTACCAATGTACTTTTCCATCAAGTCTATACAGTGATCTATGCTAGTCAAAGAATTTATTTGTCGACATGTATGTTCTAGTGGTAACAATATAGCGCATCATGTGAAGAAGAGAAGAATGTGGTTGGAGATGATAATGCGTTGTCTATTCCACATGAATTACTGAATCTAGAATCCGACGGTATATTAATGAATGTCTACGTATAGCATCTTGTCATCGTACACAATAATGCCGATAATACGTTAGGCGATTCGCCAGGGGGTGTAATCCATATCCATGCTTGTGCGCGTGTCGCAAGGATGCATGCGTCATGACAAGTATTTCCTCAATGTTTCTGCAAATGATCCACCTTGTATTCTAGTATCCAATTCCTTGAACCTGGTTCCATAGTTGTTGTACTGAATTTCGGAAAGTGCTGTAACTGCGCCCCGGACTTCTTTATCTTGAATAAACACCAAAGATAACCCTGGGGATCCAAATCTGCACAGTGCACTTATTTGTTCCTCGTAATTCACTATGCCACCTTCGACTCTTCTTGTATCCTTGGAGCGTGCGGGATAGAAATGGAACACCGCATCAACGGGAATGTTTTTGAGTTCCTCGACGGATACATTTTTACCACTGACGTTTAGTACGCTGGGGAAAATGCGAAAGAATTCCAATTCTAATTGACGCTCCGTATATGTTGAATCCATGGTTATCTTGGCTTCTGGAATCCCTACACGCGACAAAAAACCGCTCATACATTCAGCACCGTCATCATTCTACACAAATCATCCCAATTAGCCATCATGAATAATAAACAATCACCCATGCTTTTAGCTTACAGAGTAATATATGATACGACGATCTTTAAAGCATTCTAAGTTCTTCATCAATAGCTTGGTGAAATCATATATGCTGCCGTTGATTTTTATACAGCAATGCCGTACAAGCTTTAAATTAGGCGCGCTTTCTAGTGCTTCTTGCCGGCCAAGTGAAGCTTTGGTTCGTTCCAGTGCGAGAGTCTGGTATATGCCGTCTTGCCATAGTGTTCGATTTCGTTTGATTAAGCATTGTATAGCAGACTTGATTGTTGGCGAAACACGATCGCATGTCACCTCGTCATGGTTAAGAAAGTCATCATTGAGTTTGCTGTTATTTGTCAGTAAGCTGCAAAGAGCAAAGAAGTCATTTTTCTTCTGGGCTTGTTGAGATATATTGACGAGTCGTTCCAAAAAAGTGTCGTAGCAAACATGTTGAGTGTCTGGGTGGAGTTGCGTTGCCATAGCAGTGGAAGATGCAATGTTCATGCTGCCCTACCAACTACATTTCATTTCCAGCAATGCATACATGTCACCTTCTACCGCCTGAGTCACATAAAGATACACTTCTTTTAATAGATAGGGAAAGAACACTTTTCTTATTTTCCTCCACCTTGTTTTATCGTCTCTGAGGATTATTAAAAAAAGGAATGATAATATTAGCATCTGTCAACATGATGGAGCAAATAAAGAGTATGTGTAGCGGTATTTTGGGTTTGGCTACTTGCACCATGTTTGATTCAAAACCAAGTGGCGTATGGTGATGCCAACAAATCTAGGTGGTCTTTGATTGCTGATATCCCATGAGGTTGAAACGCTGCTGCTGACAGTACTCGATTGCACAATCATACACCTATAACGCGATCAATAATGATATTCTGACAATGCCGAATCTCTTTTACAATGGGAGTGTATTTATGAGCACAATGGATGATATGCATTTGAGCAAATGAATGGCATTGTTTAATAATGGACATTGCCACCTGATCTTAAATTTGATTATGGAAACAATGATCACACTGGCTCGTTCTTGGTGAACCAGACAAATTACTTATAAAGGCACTCTATCACTGTATCCATCCATGCACCGTGCTAACATAGCAACAATATCACAATTTCCTCTTTATGACCAATGTCAACGGAATGGATAGGCACATATGAGAATAAAGATCGTAATAATGAAAATTAACTGTTTAAGGCAATGTGCATATTGAGGATTGCTCGCGCGTTTTCACCAAGTATTGAAATCAAGACCCTTAATAAAAGTTTATGAATAAGGTGCTGTCGAGCAGTGTTGCATATATCTTCACGATTGACAAGAGCAATATGCTTGATGAGCTTTATGTCAGGTTCCCTGGTGGTTGGTCGATTAGAATCCATAGTTTTTTATTCAAGAGCTTCCATGCTATCTTTGTTCGCTTCGTGATTTCGTTCGATTAAAAGCCTTATACATAACAGGAGAACCACTAGTACATTGCGACTAGTCATGATAGTTAACAGCTGTATTGTGGTGTAAAGTGAATAATCCTGTGTAGCAATATGCATAGTACTCTGGTTCTGTGGATCGCCGAAATAAAGAAGGTATGTAACTTTGATCGTTCATGCAGATCATTCTTTCGCTTCACTCATATGATTTAAAGTAGTGATCCCCATTCACATTTCCATGTGAATGGTTAATGGTTTGATTATTACTGGTGATGTGTATCGATGCCTTGCTCATTGATTGATGGATGGATGCTTTTCATGCAAGATTGAAAAAGGTCACATGAGTAAACACTAAATGACATGGTATGCTTGTCCCAATGATATTCGATTGTTCAGCTCAAATCCTTTTTATTGTTCTTTTCTTCCCTTCATTTCTACAACTTTTCACCATGCCTTCAGCTGCAAACCTGTTCGCAATACTCGGTATCTCGCCAAATGCCTCTCAAATGGAGATCAGAGACGTACGGCTTTATTGTTATTGCTATTACACCCTGCTGATCACCTTTGTACTTTCTTTTTAGGCATACATGGAAAAGGCAAGTAGCAAACAGCAGTATTGTAGTTTACATGGTTGACATCAATAATACTATCCAGGCAGCACAATATCATCCTGACAGAAATCCAGAAGGTGGCGAGAAGGTAAGTGTTCTTTATTATCCAAGAATACCCTATCCTGATCGTGTTGTATTGACTAGTTCATTGAAATATCCAATGCATACCACATCTTATCCGACAAGGATCGCTTGAAAGCGTACACGAGTGAAAAAGAACAAGAAGATCCTCTTTACCGTGCTGATCAAACCAATATATTTGAGCAACTCACCACGGCGTTTGCAGATGAAATGCGTAGCAGAATGGATATGAACCGTATGAAAGGTAAATTCTTGCTGAAGAAAATGACGTAACAAGGCTCACACAACTTTGTATCAAGAAAACATTCGTGAAGCAGACTTGGGATTGAATGTGCGTACGATCATTGCAGTGACACTCAACGAGCTTTATACTGGCACTGAAAAGCAAATCAACTATCATCGCATGATCGTGTGCAGAGATTGCCAAGGGTAAGAGTAAAAGTTATTTATTAAAAAGGATGACAACTCACACCATTATAATAGATTGAAATTTACTCTTCGAGATGATACGTGTTCAACCTGTAGTGGTCGAGGCAACGTGAGAAAGAATCGCAAGAAAAAGAAGCACTATGTTACATGTGAGCGATGCCATGGAAGTGGCAAAGTCAAGGTCAAGAAGCCATGTACTGTTTGTAACGGACTACGCTATACCGAATCCAAAGAATCGACCACTATCGTTATCCCAAAGGGAGGACCACCCACTGGCAAGATTTGTCTTACCAACAAAGGTCATGAAACAGTATGTATAAAAACATGGATCCATATCATGTATAGAAAATAACATCACATTCTCTCTTTTTTTTTGCAGCATGGTCCACCCCGTCGTCAAAAAAGCCATGTCATTGTGGGTCTTACTTTGATTTCACATCCTGATTTCAAGCTGCACAACCAACACGACCTTATTACTCGCGTTTCAATTACATTGAGTGAAGCACTATTTGGGTTTGACAAAATATTGTTGACACATTTGGATGGTCGCAAGATCAAAGTATTCAATCCGGCTGGCAATGTTATCGATCCATTAGCGAAAAAGTATATTCGAGGTGAAGGAATGCCTATCGCATATGATGCATCACGCAAGGGCGACTTGGTTATCACGTTTGATGTCCAATTTCCTCGCAAGTTGGTTGTCACACCTTCAGAAAAGGATCAACTAGCCAACATCCTCTGTCAACGAAAAGACAATCCTACAGTACCATTTGAACGTGTATCTCAGGATGGCAATGACAGTTATCGTCCAACAGCTGCTACAGCTTCATCATCATCATCTTCAAGTGATGTTGATGGTGCTACAGTTCATGAGCGAGCTCTAGTGGATGACACAAATGACCATGCTCACGTAAGTTCATTGTTTATGCAAATGATGCATTGTACATCTTCTCATGCGCCTATTCCTTTTTTAGCCACTTTTCGATCCTGGCTTTTGTTCCCATTGCAATACCAAGCCCCTTTTCGATGAAGCGGATATGTATGATGAGAAGCATCACGAATCGAGATTAGGCCATGAACTATTTCTTGATTTGCTCGGTTTGAACAGTCCTTATGGAGATGACGATTCGGATGATGACGACTATGAAGATGAGGAATATATTTTCTGATCGGATGCTGACAACTCCTCCTGCAACACAATTATGATCAACCTTACCTTGTCACAATGACAATTGCTATAAATGTTACTCAAATCACCTTTGCACTCGCAAAAAATAAAAACACTATAGTTGCGCACAGACTTTCTATTGTTTCTCATTATTTTTGGTTGACAAGGAACAAGGATGAATGGCTACAAAAACGATAAAGCAACATCTGCACGATGGCAATCTGTGTAACAAAGCGAGGAACCTTTTCGGACGTGATGGTTGCGTTTGGTCAGTCGCACAATACACACCGCACCCTATGAGTCTTTTTTTTTTTACATTAAAGCTTACGAGGGCGCGTCAGCTTTTCCTCTTTCTCTTTTCTTTTTACTCTTTACACCATGTCTGACGGATACCACTTTCAACAATATTCAGAATCCTCGTACGAACATACTGAATATACCAGCAACCGCTTTGAACACCCACCACCATACCCTGGCACTACCACTACTACCACTACCAGCTACAGTGTAAGTGCTGTTGTCATCGAAGGCATGCTATAGTAAACATTGCTCACGTCACGCTGCTAGTACTCTAGTTCTGGAGCACCCGAACCATCTGGTATGCGGTATCCATAGGTTACACACAAACATCCGATTGCTAATCCCAAAGCATGGTATTTTAGGTGGTATGGTTGCAGCTGGTGATGATGAGGATGATAATACGCTCAAGGATCAAGAAGATGATGACCAACTCTTTCTCAAGGTCAATCCAAAATACGAAAACAAAAAAGTTGATTTCAAGCTCTCTCACTGTAAGAAACAAAAGGAGGCGATATGATGAAAACATGGAGCTCATTATGGATGTCCATTGTAGGCAGTGGTCGTAAGCGAGCATTGCTGATTGGTATCAACTACTTTAATACCCCTAACCAACTGGATGGTAAGAGAACCGAAATGGATGATCAGGAATGGGATGATGAAGCTAATCATATCGCTCAAGGCTGTATCAATGATGTGCACAATATCAAGAACTTTTTGACCACACTCTGGGGATTTCAGGAACAAGATATGGTCATTCTCACTGACGATCAACAAGAATCCCGCTTCATTCCAACACGTGCCAACATTATTGCTGCCATGAAATGGTTGGTGAGTGATGCTCAAGAGGATGACTCGTAAGTAACATGTGCATGCGTTGGAGGGGGAAACAAAGTTTTAACCCTGGCACATTTCTAGATTCTTCTTCCATTACAGTGGACATGGTGGATATGTAAGTCATCCATGTGACACAGCATGACATTGAGTATGTACATTGACATTGTGTGTGTGTATGTATATATAGCTTCCTGACGATGATGGTGATGAAGATGATGGTTATGATGAAACCATTTTCCCTGTGGATCATGAGAATTATGACGATACCACAGGTCAAATTAGAGACGACGTGAGTGGGGTGGTGTGCAATAGAGAAGGGAAAAAAGAGATGCTGATTGCCATGTTGGGTATTACAAAATAGGAAATGCATGATTTGCTTGTCAAGCCGCTTCCCGAAGGATGCCGTTTAACGGCGATCTATGGTATTGTTCATACAGTGTGTTTCATTCATAGCCAGCACATGAGCTCATTGTCATTCTTGCTTTTAGATTCGTGCCATTCAGGTACCGTGTTGGATTTGCCCTACACTTATTCGACCAAGGGAACACTCAAGGAGCAAAACATGTTCAAGCATGCTGGCAAAGGTCTCCTTGAAGTGGGATTGGCTTATGCTACTGGTGATCGTGAAGCTGCTTTGACTTCCTTGATTGGATTGGGACAAAGTTTGTTGAAAGCACGCAACACCCAAGAAGAAAACAGAGAAACCAATAGCTCCTTGGCTGATGTTATCATGTTTAGCGGGTAAATAATATCATTTTGGTTGAGCACAATGAGAAACTGACAATGGTTTCATAGTTGTAAAGATGACCAAACTTCTGCTGATGCTCAAGAAGCTGGCAAAGCAACAGGTGCTATGAGTTATGCATTCACAAGTAAGTCAAGTGATAAGATATCTAATAATAATCTTTCATAACACATTGATTTATATAGCAACATTGCGTGACAACCCCAACCAAACTTATAACCAACTATTGAACAATGTACGTGACATTTTGCGTGATAGATACGCACAACGTCCACAGCTTAGTTCCTCGCATCCTCTCGATGTGAATGCTCAGTTTATTTGTTAACAATGATAATGATTATGGAATGTTTTAATGTATAATGAATGTGTGTGTGTGGTCATTGTTCAAGTGTTTAAGAGGGGGATTATTTCTACGTCACCAGACTTTGTTGGGCGGGTGCAAAAGCAATTCATCCTATAATTTAGCATCAGCTACGTGGAGCTTCAGTGGGTGGTTACTGGACCTTGGTTGCTTAACCGCTTTTCTTCCGACGCAATCATGAACGACGAATCTACTGATGGTGCTTCCAACAGCTTTATGGAAAAGAAAGCAGCATTGGAAAGAGTATGCAATGTGTAATGTGGTAGTCAAGACAACCTTGCTCACTCAATGTGCCAAAAGCGATGGCAACGAATATTAGATGACACTACTCCTTTTGTGCAATATCGTTGGATTGGCACTGGTGTATTGTTGCTGCTCTTTTTGGCGCGTATTTTATATGCACAAGGCTGGTACATTGTCACGTAAGTATAAGGGATAAGAAAGGGAATAAGAAAAAGGGTTCAATAGCACTAAACGAATATGGATTATTAGTTATGCGTTGGGTAAGAAGACATGATCCACCCACTTTGGCCCTGAAGGACTAATACGAGATTATCTTTAGGCATCTACTTGTTGAATCTATTCCTTGCTTTCTTGACACCCAAATTTGACCCATCCATCGAGTTGGATACACAAGAAAATGAAATGGAAGAAGGCCCTGCATTGCCAACCAAGGCGGATGAAGAGTTCAAGCCATTTATCCGACGCCTTCCCGAGTTCAAGTTTTGGTAATGACTAAAGAAAGTGGGGGGAGATTAAGGGATTCAACGTTGTTTACATATGGATTGTTCTTTTTAGGTACTCTGCTACCAAGGCTACAGCCATTGCCATTGTATGCAGCTTCTTTAGTATCTTTGATATTCCTGTCTTCTGGCCAATTCTCTTGGTGTATTTCTGTATTCTCTTTGCCATCACCATGCGAAGGCAAATCAAGCACATGATCAAGTACCGATACATCCCATTTGATTGGGGAAAGAAGAATTATGGACCAAGCAGTAGCCGAAGCAGGTGATCCACCCTTTCATTGTGAATAGCAAAAATGTATTATTACAATAGCAAACGTTGGAATGATTATCCATCGGTATTATAAAGATATAATTACACACAACACACACACACACACACACACACACTCTCTCTCTCTCTCCCTGTATTATGGATGGCTCATGCTGAGCATCTTAAACTGGTTTATGCTGAGCGTCATATATATACTACTGTTATTATTACTTGCTGGGAAATGTCAATGTCAGTTTACAGTCATATGACTTTTTTGTACCGTAGCACCGATCAATAACATGCTTGCGTGCGTGATGCGTAAGAGAGTCCAGCCTTTCTCAACACGGATGTACTCGCAGATAAACACATAACCGAAAATAAAATGCTAGCATTGTGGCTAACATTCTTTCACACGCACAATGAGCCACATTGGTACTCTTTTTTTTATAACCATAGTAAACTTTTATGACCGTCATGTCCACCAATCGTAATCCCATCGCAAAATAGGGGACCACTGGGACACTAGAGTGACCGTGAAGCAACAAGAAACGATACATGTCCGGCGATATCGTCATCATGTGTAACAGGTGACCCAACAGAGCCCGTGGCAGAGCAAGATGATTATAAGACCTTTTGGATCCAGAATATGGTTGTGCTCATTTTCCCCTTCAGCAAATGGGGCTTGTTATGATTGTGAAACAACATTGACTTTTACAGAAACATATAGCCTTTTCGCCTAAGCCCAAAATAATCATGAGCAATTGTGGTGGTAAATTGACAACCTTGTTGCATGTGCTCTTGTGTTCAATGTATCAAAGGGCAAGTGAAAGACCACATGAGTAAAGTCGGTCATTGAGAAAGTTCCACACGCATTTCAATGCAATGTATGTGTCTTTATTTGTTTCTTGCTGCGTATGTGTATGTGTGTGTGTGTCTCGTGATCATTCAAAAAGTCAAATCCCACTCATGTGTGTATGCACGACCTCGGTTGATAACCCAAAACAGCGCGGGACACCATGTGTCACCTTGATGAGATCACGACGCGGCGCTCGTGCCGCATCGTGATATCTTACAAGTACAGTATCATAGAATGTTGTTGTATGCATGTGAGAGAGTACATGATTCATGCAGTAGATAATGCATGGGTTGTAATTATTATTAGATGGATTGCATTAGTGTATAAGGTAAGGTGTACGAGAAAAAATGCAGACTAGTAAAACAGTGTGTGAAGAAGTAAGAACGCAGGGGGAATTTACAACAAAGAAGATGAGGATGTAATAGGATTAATAGTAAAAGTAGGGTGTGTGTGCGTATTGCTTGAGGAGTTAAAGGGGGTAAATGCATATACCTCTAGGCTTTGGATTGAAGCGGGAATTGTGATGATGATGGCAAAGACAAGGGTGAACGAGGAGTGGTAGGAGAAGAAGGCTCAGCAGGTGTTGAGCTACCAGAATATGAGAGACCGACATTTTCTTCTTCATCAGAACCTGAGTCAAATCGTCTCAAGCGCAAAGCCATAGGTTCTTTAAGTACAAACACATCTTCCTCACATTCCTCCATCGTGGCATCATTCGCCACCACCTGCAATGGTTTGGAAAAGATATGATCATAGTTGAGTCGAAACTCGATACTCCGAATGAAATCGCGCACACTGATCTTTTGGATGCCGAGATATTGCAAGCGGGTACGGCACTCTGCCCGTAACGGTGGCAAGTGCCGACGAGCAACGAAAAATGCTGAAAATGCATAGATGGAACCACCCACCAAATCAATCAAGTAATGATGTGTCAAGTACATAGTTGCCCACCACATCCACATGGTGTAAGCAATAGCAATAGGCCATGCACGTGGAAACAGGTATACGAGAAAGCACATTTCAATGGTAGCTGATCCAGAATGTAAAGATGGAAACGCGCCAAAGACTAAAGGTGATGCTCCAAAAGAAGATCCATACAAGTTCAAACCAAGAATCTTGTCGATACGTGCAAGTCCACCAGCTTCACCGGGAACTGAGTAATCGGCAGGTGCGGAGCCATAACTCATTTCATACCCTATTATTGTATCACGATTAGAATCCGTAATTCTTGCCGTTTTAGCAACATCAACCACTTACAAGGCGAAGCATTGGGGAAACACAATTGTGTAAGCACACCAGCCAAATTCATGTATCCAAATGCCTGACCATATACAGGCAATGACTTTGGAGGACCAAACACGAAAAGTACTGCAGCAAAGAAGAATGGCAATGAAAAGTGAATGACACCATAAGGTAACCAAGCGAGTACATCAAACACGGGGTGTTGGTTTTTTGAAATGATTTCTGAAAGATTGGCACCATACAAGATGCGTTCGAGACTAGGAAGGATGTTGACAAAGATATGGTGGGGTCGATAATCTTGAGGAATGAAGCGAGAAGCGTAAAAAGTGATGAGCCAAGTGAAGATTGGCATGGCTGGAATGGTGAAGCGTCGAATATAGGGTATCATTGTCGATGAAACGAGGAGAATGCCCAATGCAAGACGTACAATGAGTGGTGGTTCTTGAATGATAATAAGATCAAATGTGAGCAAGACACCCATGACAGCATAGCCAATATGTGTCCATGTCCATTGCCGAAGCATTGATGGTGTGGCGATAGACATGTCGTAGGATGGAATGAATTATTAAAGTAAAGGGATGGTGGTAAAAAGTTAAAGATTTAGAAAGTAGAAAAAGAAAACAAGTGGGCGAAACAAGATGTTGCATCCCGGGTGGCCGGTTTTATATATGCGGAACTCCAAAGACGGCAAGGCAAAACGTTTGCACGCTGTTGCAAAAATTTTCTGTACCACCTTGCTCCCACGGCCCGAGTCGTTTATCCGGGCATGGTGTATAGATGCGTGTTTGCATGTGAGTATCGTTGTTTTCATCATTATTACCAATTGCTTGTTTTCTTTATATGCAATGTGGAGTCATCATACACACCAAAACACTTTCTTCATACACTTTTGTATTCTGCAAGGGCCTTGTTTACCCAGATCGCCCCTTATGCCCGACATTGCATGATTGAAACCCACCCCTGTCTTGACTTGAAATCAGCGTGAGCGCGTAAAATATATCTTGTCAGCTATTCGTCTGTTCGCGTACCGGGCACAATTTAACCGCTCCGATGTGAGCTTCTTGTCCTCTTTTTGCTCCGCACTATGTGTGATGATAAATAAATGAAAACGAGACGTTTTTTTCGGCCACAGCGCCGCTTTGTTACGCAACTTGTCATACGATGCAAAATGATGCACCGAATTCTGTCACCCCCACTATCATCATATAAAAGGTACTCTATATATACCTGCATGCGGTAATACTACGTCAATTGCTATGCACATTGGTTTCAATGGCGCAGCTTTTTTCCATGCTGACGATGCTTTGTCATTATTTATTGTCCCAGACTCCATGCAAGGCATATCCATTATCCACCATTAACATCAATTGAGCCACTCACAATTCATTATAATTCACATGGTTATGCATTGATGCATTAAGGCATTATTGTCATGGAAAAACAAAGAGAGATTATATTATTTACACATTTTTTATCATCATCACTATGCAATATGGGTAACACCTTTCGCCTTGCGTTGTTGCTGTAACGTTTTCCGTTGTCGATTTTCTTCCTGTTTGAATGCTTCCTTGGTTGACTTTTTGGTCTCTCGTCGGTTCTAAGATCCACATTGAGTACATGTATGTCATGCCATTTCCTATAATTTACCTTTTTAGCTTCTTTGACCGCTGCTTTGCGAGCTTTCTTTTCATCCTTGGATTCTTTCTTTGATCGTGCAACACCCAAGTTGACAGGTTCAACATCATCTTCTTCATCTTCTTCATCCTCTTGTTCATTGTCGTGTTCTTCTTGAATGGGCTCTTGTTTAGGTTTTCTTGGTTCTTGAGCCACCAAGGATGGCATACCAGTTTTGGGATTGATAACAATCTTCTTCTTGGTTCGACCACGATCAGAAATCATGGCTGGATGGTTCTCGAGATTAGAGTATGTTGATAGCACTGTTTGACAATCCCACGTTTCTCGCTGCTTTACGGGCCGTTCCCAAATATCAACATGATCCACCTGGTCCTTCCGGCTTTTTGGTTTATCCTCTTCATCTTCATTTGACAATCGAATGGCACCAAGAGATTGACGTAGGGTATCCAATTTCTCGCCGCTTGTATCTCCCTCCAATTTAGGCTTCATTTTACGCCCAACAATTTCGTACTTGTCCAAAAAGTCATCCAAGATACTGTCAAAATCGGCACGATCCTCCAAGTTTTCCAATCCATTATCTTGGTCTTCTTCCTCATCCTCTTCTCTAAAGTATTCTTCTTCAATCTAGAAATAGAAATAAAATCCAAGGTCATTTGACGTATTCACGAGACCAAGAGAGAGGATAATTACCTTTTCGAATCGATCATCCAATAAAGTCAGCTGAGCATTACGATGCATGACAGATGATGATACTGAGAATCCTGTGCGTTTGGTTTGTCGTTCAAGAAGATCATCATCATCGTCAGAATAATCTGATGAACCACGTCTTTGTTTGCCTCGTTGGAAACTATTATGTACAAGTCATCAATGGCATATTCAAAACACATTACCCCCTTTGTACAACCACCCCCTTTGAGCAACTTACTTTCTAAATGCAGCTTCCCAATTGTAATCACCATCTTCCATTTCCTCTTCGTATTCTTCATAATCATCTTCTTCTGGGATATAAGGATCGCCTTCTGCGTTTAATTCGTCGAAAAAGTCTTCATCCACTTGACCATCGGCATATTCATCATCTTCCAATGCTTCCAGTACTTCACGAAGACGAGGATCCATATCGGGTTGTAAACCACCTTCCAAACCGGTAACATTGGCCATGGCACCAATATCACGTTCAATGTTGGATGGCATAGCATCTGCTGGTAATTCAATCACTTGTCGTTCCTTTTCATCTTCTTTGAACATCAAGTCACCCGATGGCTTTTTTGGCCTTTCTTCACGTTGAGGTGCTTCCAAGAAAACGGCTTCGGTTGTATCACCAATCGTTCTCAAATGTTGCGTATAATCATAATCACCCACATCATCAAAGTAAATGCCCTGGGCTGTAGCCTGGCTCACTCGTCTATGGATATCCCCACATCAATATCACACAATCTCCATGACAACACACGCACACACACACATTACCTATCAATTTCATCCTGGTTCAAACGAATAGGATTATGTTTGACAGCTTGTATTTCTTCTTGTGTCTTGTGCTAATTGTACTTGTATAAGTGAACCTGATATATTCAGCGTTGATTGGATCCAAACCTTGAGCATGTTGGGAGGAATGACCTCCTTAAGCACCCGATCGGAAGCATCGGCATCGTGAATGAGCGGATCGCGTTGGGATCGGTGAACAACGTGATAGTGCTTGGCTTGTTTGCGATCGATAAATGGCTTTTTACCCATTGGAAGAACAAAGATAAAATAATTTTCTTTCGAGTCGGATGCATCTTTTTGAAAAAGTCCACCAATCATGTTGGCTTGATCAATTCCTGCCGACGCATGAGCATTGTACAGCCACCTCAGATATGAAAGTTATATAAAATGTCGAGAGAGGATCATGAATTTATTTTGATATTACACAGGATGTTGTCAAAGAGAGAAGGGGGTGTGTTTGGGAGGGGAATGGTATCATTGGAAGAATCAAAGCGCAGGATCATAATGTACAGGGCATCCTTTGCCTCGTTCTAACCACTCTGCAAGACAATGACGATGGTATGAACATAAACAAATCATTCTAGCAATTTTTTCGCCTATGGATATGAAATATCAGTATCTGCTTCAATTGCATATCCGCTTGGAATCTATTTACCTGCTTTAAACTCTTCAAAGCAAATAGGGCATTCATAACTGATCTCTGGAGAATTGGATGATAATTCATATACTATTGAAAGAATAAGATCAATGCCTTATCCACATTCCTTTTTGTTTTCCCTTACCCAAATAACGAGGTGGGCGTACTGGTGGGCTACCAGCATTTAGACACATTTGTAAATGATTCTCTTGGTCCTTCTTTGCCATCCCAAGAAGATCATGGCCACATACAGGACATTCTGACATGAGACTTTGTGAACTTCCTGATCGTCGCATGGTAACAGGTGCTGTTGCTCGTCGTCTGGTATTGGAGGACATGGAGGAGGAAGGGATTTCTTTGATGGGTAAACGAACACAAGCATCACATACACGTTGTGGATGCATAGCAATCAATGGATAATGGGAAGGGTCCACTGCAGGATCTTGAATGATTTCATTTGGTGGGAGACGAATACGGTGACTACTGCATCGATCACATACCACGAGACCACATCGCCTAGGAATATTATATATAAGTAACACATCACCATGGTAGTAAGCCAATCATGATTCACCTGCAATGATGTCTCCGCACAAGAAAGTTGAATCTTCTGTTACAACGTCGACATTCAGAAGCATGACGATCTGCTTCCCATACACGTCGATGCGTGTCAAGTACCGTATGTTCCGATTCATCATCTTGTGTCACACAATCATGGTTATTGTCCAAATGTCGAGAACGGGTATCTAACGTCAATGATAAATCGGGTTCTTGGTGTTGCATCGATAATGGACCATCTTGATATATTTGTTCAGGTGATGATATGGATGGTGGTGCGGGTGGTGGTGATGGCGTGGGTGGATGTATAATAGGTGTTGGAGTAGCAACAGGTGGCGTTGGACCCGATCCATGATTATCATTGTTGCT
Source organism: Lichtheimia hyalospora FSU 10163 (assembly GCA_025094155.1). NCBI lineage: Eukaryota > Fungi > Mucoromycota > Mucoromycetes > Mucorales > Lichtheimiaceae > Lichtheimia > Lichtheimia hyalospora. Next base: position 21,158 of record PTRB01000066.1, read on the forward strand.
CATGCTACTTTCTTCTTGGCAATGTGCATCCGTTGCCATCATTTGTTCTTGTTCCTCGTTGTTGTTGTCGTCGTCTTCAATATGAGATATAACAACCTGATCATGTTGTGATATCTCATCATGTTGTTGATCCACATTCTTATTGTCCTCTGAAACCGTGGGTTCACATGGTGTATCGGATTGTTCATGTTGTTGATCCACAGTCTCAGTTTCCTCTGAAATAGTGGGTTCACATGGTGTATTGGATTGCTCATGTTGTTGATCCACATTCTCATTTTCCTCTGAAATAGTGGGTTCACATGGTGTATTGGATTGCTCATGTTGTTGATCCACTGACTCATTTCCACTTTCCTCTTGTGTATTACTGTGTTCATCCTCTTTAGATGGTTGTTGATCAGGGGTAGAATGTTCCTCAATGCACCGTGTAGGTGTCTCTTCATGCACTTGTAACAAGGTCTCCATCTCAGTTGCAGATTCAGATACTAAATTGGCTTGATTGTCTTGATGTGAAGATGATGATTCATGATGCGTTATTTGTTGTTGATCCAACCCTGCATCATTCTCTTGTTGCTCATCAGTATGTGATTGCTCATTTGTATCCAAGGTATCCGTATCCAGGGAACCATCATGTTCCACAGTCTCAGTATTGGATGGTTTTGGAATGGCATCTTGCTCGTTTGAATTATCAGCAGCAGCAATAGGCTGACTATCAACGCCATACGGTCCAGCCGATGGCAATGTCGTGTCCTCTTGTGCACTAGACGAGCTTGATACTCCTGAAGATAGCGGTGAATCATTGTTACAAGTGGTTTCTGGTTTTGTCATTGGAAGGGATTCTTCATGAACAGTTAAACTTGTATCGGTTGCTGTGCCATGCGTGCTGTGTTGATGCTGTGGTGCTTCCATGGTGTAAAACGATCTGTTTTAGATAGGGTTTCTCGCAAGACAACGTAATAAAGAAGGGTTGCAATAAAGCCGTGCTGCTGCGAGATTAGTTGAGGAACAACGAGATGGAACGCAACATGCAATAAAAAGAACAACAAAGACCACTCTCGTCATATTCTCTCTAGGTTGCGCTTTGCTTAGCATGCCTGCTGCCTTTGAAACCGCACTTGCTCGTTGATGCATCCAATCATACGCTAGATGCAGCATGACTTTTACCGAATGCATTATTAGTAGTAGTGACATGATTTAATCCTTAATCCTTTGCTATTATACACTTACTTGTAAAGAAGTTGTGCATTTATATATCCTATGGCATGTTGGGGATACCTGTTTTTGTTTATTATTCAACATCTCACAAACTGGTTTCAAATTAACCCTGATGGGAGGAGGGGGGAGATTGTGCATGAAAAAAATATCAGACTTTGTGAGACATATAATGTTACTCGTATGCCTAAAGTTGTTCGATGACATTATCAAACACCATGGATCTTTAGGATTGTCATATGCTAATAACATCTGATCTTGTGCTTATAAGCACACCATAATGTCTCATGCCACACAAGAATGATGGTGTCAGTCACTACAACAGCAGAGAGTATGATGGGAGAATAACACAAAGGAAAAGTTTTGTAGATCTTGTCATGCGATGAGAAAAAAAGATCAGCAGATGGCACATTATTTGAAATAGACACACGACCATTTTACTGTAGTTTGTGATAATAATATAATATAATCTATGCAACAAGGGTATCCAGGCAATACAAGTTTCCCACGTTGCTGTTGGATAAGATATGATTTAAAGTAGATGCAACACAAAAGAAAAAAAAAAGAGCATATCGTCTGAGATTTTCTAGCAAAAGATAATGTGTCCCCACCCACACACGCACCACCATCACTGACACACAACATGGGTGAGGGGAGGGGAGGGGAAACGGCCCGTCGCGAGGCACACAACACATCTCTTTGGCACTTTTCCTTAATAACTTTCCCTTTTTCTTTTCTTTCCTTTCTCTTTACTCACACCCGAAGTGTCTTATTGCTATGTTACAACTTTCACCTTTGGCAACACAAGTGGAGAAAGAACAACACGATCGTCTCTCTCGTATGGCCAATTCTCAGAACGAAGCTCTTGCCAATCTCAACGACTATCTCGAGATTTTACAATCTGAAGTTTACGTCGACTTGGACCGCCTTCGGTTACTTGCACGGCACGGCATTCCCAATGAGCTCCGTGCGGTATGTTTTACTTCATCTCTGAGTCATACGCTTATTGACACTTGTTAACAGGAGGTTTGGAAATATCTCTTGGGTGTTCAACAAGCCGACCGTTGTGAGTAGTAGTTTTTCCACCCTATATACAAACACAAAAACACACTCACATCCATCATCAAGCCAAGGAACTCTCCAATAGCAAGGCTAGGAAAGAAGACTATGAGCAGCTTGATAAACAAGATCCTGAAATAGCCAAGCGTATCCGTGGTGAAGTCGCACGTTACCAACGTAGGGTGCCTTTATTAGATGGAAGGCAACATATGGATCGTTTTGAAAACGTTATCCTTGCTTATCTCAGTGCAAATCGTGATACTGAATACCATCCTGCCTTGGTATCTCTCTGTGCTCCCTTTGTTTATGTATTGGAACAAGAATGGGATGCATATTACTGTTTTGAAAAACTCATGCAGGCTTTAGGTAACAAGACAAGGGATGGGATCATGTTGGATTCAAGCTAATGAGCTTTTTATTAGAGGAGCATTATACCACACACAACATCAAGGAAAATATGGCAAAGTTCATGACGTTGTTTCGCCACACATTACCTGACTTGTAAGTACGGCATTTGAATCTACTAGATCCTTTTTGCTTAATCATCTCATTCATCTTATAGATGCAATTATTTCGAAGAGGAAGAAGTGGATCTCAGTGAATGGACAACTTCGTGGCTTCAACATTTACTTTCCAGAGAGATGAAATTTGAAGATCTGGTGCAATTATGGGGTAAAGATCGCTTGAACAACCCTGATTCAATCGCTCATGTTCTTTATTATAGATGCTTACTTTGCAATAATTGACTTTGTTGACTTTCATCCTTTTGTTTGTCTTGGTAAGGACGCACAGAATTTATGCTTGTGATGTTTGTTGACATGATTTTTATTCAGCCATCTTGTTAAATGCTCGGGAGAACCTCGAAGATCTGGAACAATCGGAGATACGGACAATGTTGCTCCGATTACCGTACCTGAACATTCAGCGGGTGAGTCGATTATCCTCCATCCCGGTAAACGGGTAACTAACCATCCCGTTCTCTTTGTCAGCTGCTTGCCGAAGCATATAATTTACGACAGGAAGATTTGCAAAGGCAGCTTTCAGAAGATGGCGAACTCTTGTGACATTCAAACCACGCTACTTGTTCATATATATCCATTACCATCACATCACAATCACCTTGACATATCACACACTACATTATTCACCACCACTTTCATACATTTTCAACATTGCTTTCTTTCATTTGAGATTTGGATATCAACTCACACACACACACACACACACAACAACAACAACAACACATATATATATTCACCTTTGAAACGATTTCTTGGTACTACCATATCAGTTAGCTTTGTTCAACATGAATTGACTATAGTGCGTGTAAACAACAATCAATACCGTGACCACACACACACGCACACACAACATTATGCATGTCATGTCTTGCATAATGGATCATTGAAAGACGCTGTTGTGTAACCGGTTGCGATGTGTAAATGTTTATTTGTCTTGTTTGATCCATGTCGTTGTGATAGTTCATGTCCGAGTTTAGTAGTTTGATTCCCCTCCTCCATAGTATACCAAACCCATAAAAATTGCATTATGCGCTTTACATAAATGCCATCTCGTCATGAATCGTGAGATCACCGTATCTTGTAGTCGTGTAGTGTGTTACACGTGATGTTACGCCATGTCGACCCCAGCGATGCTGATAGGCTATTATGCATACTCAGTCATAGGGTGGCAAATGAATCTCCTTCCATCCTATCTACTGCAGGTATATGCATATAAAGGCGTACAAACGGATCAAACACCCCTTTTTCATTGCTTTTTCCTTTCGTATCTTTTTATCACTTCACCGATGGTTACTGCACCTCTCATGTCTAATGAGCAAGTCCAGTCCTTTATTGATGTGGATAGTGGTACTCCGTTAAATAAACAGATGCCAACCTATCTTGCTTTGCATAATAGCGATAGTGCATCGATAGCGAAACACGATCATGCTCATCAAAAGCTCGAACGCCGATTATTACGCAAACTGGATTTCACGTACGTCCTTGGCAGAAAATAGGATGAATCAGCAATCATTGACACATTACTTTTATAGGCTGCTACCCGCGTTGTCATTATTGTACCTCTTCTCTTCTTTGGATAGAGTGAGATGAAAAAGCAATGCAGCATTCAACTTGAGCTGATACATGTACTGATAGGGAAATATCGGCAATGCTCGGCTCGGTAGTTTGGAAAAAGACTTGCACCTGCAAGGCGATGATTTTTTTAATGCTCTTTCTATATTTTACGTTGGTAAGGTACTTAAATGCAATTCCACAGTACAAACTGATTCTTGGTAGGCTATGTATTATTCCAGATCCCAGCCAACGTTGCATTAAAGTTGCAAGTATTGCAGATGGTTGTCATGCAGCAGTATCAAACTAACATAACTTTATCTTGTAGGTGGTCACCGTCAGCTTTGATTGGAATTTGCACAATTCTTTGGGTAAGATAATTCATGATGGGTAATCAACATTCACTCATGTAACCGTACATTAGGGCATTAGTTCTTCAAGGTACATATATTCGTATCAAGATATTAAGGAACAAAATGACTTATACGCGTTATAGTATTGCTGCTGCATTTAACTATACCGGATTGCTAGTGGGTATGGATAAAGACGAAAGGGAAGGATCCATTTGAATGTGACATGAACATGCACATAGCTCGCTTGTTTTTGGGGATATTCGAAGCAGGTGTGGCGCCATGTTGTCCATTACTTCTCAGCTTTTGGTATCAGCGCAATGAGATGGCAGGAAGAGTACGTTTGCTATTAACAACAACCCTTGATCCGATCACTCACAAGTAATAACATGATAGATATCGATCTTTTTTGGTTCATCCACCCTGGCGGGAGCATGTGGTGGAATCTTTGCATGGGTCGTTATTGGGAATATGGATGGTGTACAAGGGATGGCTTCTTGGCGTTGGCTCTTTCTTGTGGAAGGTTTGCCAACCATTCTGCTCGGCATCTTGTGTTTGTTCTTTTTACCAAACTAGTAAGATGTTTATCTTTGACAACATTAAGTAATTAAGCTCACACACATTGACATATCTTATAGTCCTGCTACAGCAAACACACGATGGTGGTTAACACCTGAAGAGAAAGAATTGGCCATGCATCGTGTTCCAGTCGCCAGTGATGATGTTACATTTAGCAAAAAGCAGTTTGTCGCTGTGTTCAAAGACTACCAGAATGGATTTTATACATTGATCTACATTAGCGTCTTGGTGTGTGTCTCATCTTATTCTACGTTCCTACCTACCATTATCAGAGACATGGGTGTACAATCTCTCCAGGCACAACTTCTTACTATACCACCTTATATTGTAGCATGTTGTTGTCTCTTTGTATGTATGAATTCTTCCTGGTGGATGTATGTTGTAACTCTTTTTTTAATAGGCTGTAGGCTGGTACTCGGATCATATCCAGCAACGTGGGTTCCCTGCGCTCTTATGCTTTATGGTGACCATTATTGGCTATGTGTTTCTGCTCGCTGGTGAGCATCTTGCACTTCGATACTGTGGTGCTATCTTTGTAGCATCAGGAGTTTATTCTGTAATTCCCGTGGTACGTATATTTTATTGATTCATCGCACATATGGATGCATTGCTCACAGATAAAAGATGCTCTCCTGGATCAATAACAACAATCATGGTCACACCAAGCGAGGTGTATCTTTGGGATTAATGAATGGCGTAGCTCAGGTACTATTTTAAATCACAATGACACGGGCATGCATGAAATTGATTGTTTTAAAAGTGCTTTGGTATTCTCGGATCCCATGTAAGTTAGGGGGAAATGAATATAAGAAAAAAACAAAGAAGGTAACCATGCAATGAATAGATTTATAGGAATGAGGATGCACCCTTTTATCGTCCTGGCCATGCGATATGCTTGGCTTTTGCTATCTTTGCCTTTATCATGATTGCCATACTCCGTTTCCTTTTGCAGCGGGAAAACCGGCGACGGGATAATCTGCAGCAAGATCATGCAACATATGACGTTGAGCTCTATGACCGCCATCCAGCATTTCGATATATTCCTTAATGTTTATTATCATAAAAGCACACACAGTAGTTAAATAGAGTGTGATGCTCCGCCATTTTTTCCCGACACATTCTTGTAGTATGTATTGATATGGGGTTCTAGATTCTTTCAAAGATTCTTTCAAAGGAATGAATAGGGAAAACAAGTAAAGTAAAATGATGATTAAAATGTGTCATTCACAACGTAGAGTATGGATAAAGTGATGTTAGTATAGTAGAGATGTGTGTGTGTGTGTGCGTGTGTGTAAGGAACTGATGTTGTTTCCGACCCTTCATATGCAGATGGGGAAAGCGGCAATAAGAATGTTTTTTTACTCTTGTTTCCTTCCACAAATACCCACCCTTTCACACAATGTAAGCTTCATTGCTCGTTTCATTAGGCCATCTTGCCCATGCTAACCACCATGTTCTCTTTTCTCATTGATAAAACACTAGGTCTGAACCCTATGATCCCTACATTCCCAACAACAACCAACGCCCGGCTGGTGGTGCCGGTGGTGACGGAAAGACCAACCGAGTTCAGGCACAGGTGGATGAGGTAGTCAACATCATGCAAGACAACATTGACAAGGTGATGCAACGTGGAGAACGTCTTGACGACTTGCGTGGCAAGACAGGTACGTGAGAGTGAGAGAAAGGATATGTGTGTGTTGCGTGTTATTGCGGAGGATGTATCATACTCACATACACCACCTAAAGAGGATCTGCAGTCAACGGCAACCCATTTCCGTCGTGGTGCCAACCAAGTACGTAAACGAATGTGGTGGAAGGATCTCAAGTGGAAGATCATTATTGCTGTTACTATCTTGATCATTCTTGGTGCCATCATTGGTAAGTGTTGTTGTTTATTCAATCACTTGTACTTTATTAACCGGGAATATATAACCGGCATGATTTATTAGGTTCCATCGTCGGTACTCAGGTAAGAGGAAAAAAAAATGAAAATAGGGATCTAAAGTCACCTGACTGACATTATTGTATAGACCAACAAGGACAACTAAGCTTGGACAATGATAACGACCGATGATTTCCTTTATGTTCTCTTTGTATATCAACTCACTTTTTTCCCCCAACCTTGACCTTTACTTTATAACTCTAAGAATGCAATATATTGACTTGAATATGCACATGTACAATTGAGCTTTGGTCCATGATACGATATAATATTTCTTCAAGCTTTACAGGTATTATGAAGATTTGAATTTGATTGGATACGTACAATACGGATGGAAATGAATATACACAGTAGTACTAGCAAGTGGATGGTGGGGGGGGGGTGATAAAAGGATGTTTGTGTGGGAATGAAAAGGATGCATGATTCAAAGATAAATGCGGCGCAAATCAGATGGGGTGGTGATCTTTTGACATTGTGGACAAAGTTTCTTGGATCCAAGCGTATGTAACCAACATTGCTCACAATGAACATGCCAACATACAATGGATGTCACAGGTGTCTTGTAAGGTTCTAAACAAATCAAGCATCGCGGTGCTGACCGTGATGTAATTTCCTGATACAATCATGAATATCCTTGTCGTGATCCACCCATCCATTATGATACTTACCAGTTGTTGTATGCGTGATTTTAATGATTCAATGACGAGCCTAGAATGGCCAGTTTGTACATCTTCGCTGGTCGTCCTGCGCCAGCCTTCATCTGAAACGGTTTCTTCATAGTCGCTACGTTGTGCATTATCACTAGACAATAAAGATGAGCCAACATGTCATGTTGCAGATATAAGCAAGTACATACGGTGTTCGTGGTGTAGCACTTGGACTTGCACCTGATACCATTTCCCTTAGAGCAGATGCATCTTCATCTTGGGAATCGAACACGATATCTCGTTCGGAATATTGAATAGCTCCATATTCATCATCCCCATCATCTTCTACATCGAGATCTTCTTCATCTTCATCTTCTTCACGTTTACTTGCAGTGGCAAATCCAGCTCCTAGAATAAAACAGAGGAAATTGGTATCCATGTCGTTTTTTCCATTCATATCATCTTACCACCATAGCCACCTTCCATCATGGCTGTTGCACGAACACGCGTTTGACCAGCCCATTCATATTCATCCCAAGCACCTGGATCACTTGAATTGCTTGTGGACGAAGTTTGTTGTTGTGATGAATCAAATGAAGCGAGACATTGATCGATATGTAAATTGATGGCTTCAGAATCGCCATGAAGCGTTTGATTACAAATAAAGCATCGTTGAACACCTGTTTCCTGTTCCATAATAGCTTGACTGATCGCTTCTTCAGTGTCCTGATACGTGGGATCTATTAATGTTTATTGAGTCATCCCTATCATCCATTCTTTCATTTCTTTTTCCATACCTAATCGTGCCAAAGCTTCTCTTCGATGTTCACGATTCTTTTGTACTTTGGAGAGTAATTCATCATAGGCTGACGCTGGTTGTTTCTTTTTTCCTTTGGATCGTGCCATTTGTTGTCGTGCCAATAAAGCTGCTCCTCGTCGTTTACCCTTATGTAAAGGATCCTCATATACATCCGAGTCAAGTTGGTTGAGTCGTTGCAGTTCAAGTTCATAGTGTTGCTCCCACTGAGTTGGTTCGATACGATGCTGGCATATCGGGCATTTTGCAAGATCGCGTTTGGCTGTAAAGCGCATGCATCAATACAACACTCTTATTGTTACGTTGCTGAGAATACCTCGTTTGCCATTGTTGTCAACTAAATACTCAAGTTCACGAGCGAGACTCTTGGATCGCTTTTTGGATCGCTGGGGTCTAAATAGGAAAGTGGATCATTGGTTTCCATTTCTCAATTCGCATGCTGCATTCTCTCACTTTTCATGGTGTGCAGAGGTTGGAGACTCTGGTAGAGTGCTGGGAGGAGAGGACATGGTCGTTGCACTAGGCTGCGTCGGTCGAATATCAATTATATAAAGGTTAAGGGAATGGTTGGATGATAAGCGTAGAATGGATGCAATAGATAATCCCAATTCCTCAGTTGGCTGTCGGAGGTAACTCCACTCGGCTCGAACCAACATAATGCATGATGGATTTCAAGGCACACTTTTACTTAAAATCAAGACTTGTTACCATATACTTGGATAATGTGATTTATCAATGTCGTTATTCTACACTGCTTGAATAGAAAGATAATAATTCACAGTGATTACTTTAAAATCGTGTTTTATATGAAATGTGATTATTAAGCTTTCAACATTTGATACATGCGTTTCAATCTGCTTCTGCGTTGGATGTGCTGGCTACCATTATTATACAAAGAACGAAAAAAAATCATTAATGTCTAATAAACAAGACCACCTTGTGTGGTGAACAGTATCATTAAACGTAAATCAATGATTCACAACACGCTAATATTAATAAGCTCAAGAATGCTCTTGTTGATTAGTAAAGGATGGTGAGATTTATGGCAGTATGCGACAAGACATCCTCTTGAATGAACAATAATGGGATATCCATAATGGCATGGTGTCGTCTGGATTTCATACAAGAACACCGCCAGGGCTTGGATTATAAATTTCTACCTTTTAAAGCAGCCATTATTCATCATGGACCATGGATCTCAAGATATAAATACATGAAGCAAACCATCAACAATCTACATCTCAATTTCAAGATGAAGCAAGCTCTCATTGTTGTCGACGTTCAAAACGACTACTTTCCCGGTGGAAATCTCCCTACGGACCATCCTATTGAAACGGCTCAAGCAGTGGCCAAGCTGATTACCAAATTTAGACAAGACGGCAAAGAGGTGGTTTTCGTCCAACATATCACTCCCGAAGAGCAGTACAAGGACCTTCCCATCATGAAAGATAATAGCAAGGGTGCTGAAATCCACGAGTTGGTGCGTCCTTTGCCTACGGAAAAGGTGGTGCGAAAGCATCATATTAGCTCGTTTGTTGGTACCGATTTAGATGCCTATCTCAAGTCCAAGGAGATCGACACTGTGGTTGCTGTCGGTATGATGATCCATAACTGCGTCAATGCCACCGTGTATGATGCCAATGTCAACGGATACCAATGCTTTGTTGTCGACGAAGCTGTCAATACATTTGATCAAAAGTTGTATGGTGAGATCATTCCTGCCAAGCAAATCAAGGACAGCTTTTTGGCAGGTATCCAGTTTTTCATGGCCAAGGTGGTGCGCTTGGATGATGCCTTGAATGACAAGTACTGAAGATCCTATTCTATTTTCTATCTAAATAAAAATTGTTCAATGACCTTTCAACAGTCAAGATATCTTTTAAACAATGATATTGTTTTCGTCAATGAAGCTACTTTTATTTCGTTAGGTACTACTACTACTACTACTACCGCCAAACAATGATGAACCAACACGATTTTCATTAATGAAATGTGTTTTATTTCATTGTGCACTACTGCTACTACCACTACCACTTGCACCATCAGCTACCTTGAATGTCGATTGATGAGGAGGTGCTTCCCCAAACTTTGCAATATAAGCCATTTCCTTGATGCCTTGCAATTTCTATCATGATGGATACACGTGTTTTTGTTTGAGAACACGAGTTGATTTAGGAGAAGAAGAGAAAATGATACTGACCTCGTTTGCAATGTAATTCTCGCACTGAAAGCACCAAATGGACAAGTCGCTATAGCTTAAGCATACTGCATGATCCTTGGTTTGTTCAAAGTGTTCCAGCATATGGCCGTTTCGATAACGTGAACATAATACAGTGTTGCATGTTAGGCACTGCCAATTCTCGTGGGGCTCCTCACAAACACCACACGCTTGGTCAAGAAACACGTGTGTAGGAATGGGAGCAGGAACGTGTGGACAGGTCGTAATGGGCTCAACAGCAAATCCTACACTTTGCTGATCGAATTGAGCTTGAAGTTCGGCTGCAAGAGCGGCATCATGGTCGGTCATGGTGAAATGACGTGTCGGTTGGAAAAGAACAAAGACGAGGAGATGGAATTATGCAAGAAATTATGCATGTTGCTGACTCAAGTGATTGACATTTGTATGCAAAAGTCAACAAGACACAAATGGAGCGTGCGTACATTGCATGGATAAATGTCATTGTCGTTATTGGATCCGCGGGTACGCATTGATGTATACTTAGAGGTGAACCATCCATGCATAATAAAGTTGTCGTTGCTGCAATGACAAAAATAGACAATGAACCTAGTTCACTTTACAACTTTGAAACCATTGTTGATCATGATAAAAAAGATACTCTTTTAATTCCAAAGGATTAGGAAATGAGATATTAACAATAGAGCAACAAGATAACAATGATAATAATGTGGTATTAGAGTACATGAAATCACCACGAGATAGCAGCAGGATTATAATGAATGTGATATTGATGCCTGCCAAGAAGGGAGGTTGGGGGCAGGGGCTGCCTTGCTCGGAAGTAACTTGACCAACGAGATTAATGATACCAGGCACAACAGGGGTTGGATTGGATAGAGACAAGAGAAACTTTTTATCATCTCCTATCGGTCGAGATATTATATCGTCTTTATCACCTCGCCACCCGGAAGATTATGCACTGTGCACGAATAACAACTGTGATCGTTTTGCTGCAGCCAGTGATGAAACCACTGAAATAGGTGCGTTATTGAGCAATTTGAGATGTTCCAGTGGTCGATTCGAGTGTGAAGCAGCTGTGTCTACTAGTAACCGCGGAAATTGTGTACGGTGATGGGATACCATGTCTAATACCGCGGATCGGTTAATAACGGGAGAACACGGATGATCAACAAGGGATGTACTTACACATCCAATCTGCAACGGATGCTGCTACTTGCTTAGTGAATACACGAGCAGTGTTAAATCTGTTATATGTTTTGTGTGTGAGAGAAGTGTTGCACATGATGTGAGGTCCGTTATCGTACCCAAGAAGGCGTGTGGTGCCCAAGACAAGTCCTGCTGTTAAACTGATGGCACCTCCAATGTATGCTCTGTTTGCATTTCCAGTAGTGCTTTGAATCATCAAGTTGGTAGTGGTAGCTGTAAAAGTCATCAGGAGCGGGAAAAGAAGGAAATGAAAAGAGAAAAGGAAGCAAGGATGGGAAAAATACTAGGTCACAAGCAAATAAGCAACAAACAATATTGGTCCAAAAATGGATTATGGCAATGCAAACATGCGTCATGCGGCTGAAGAAAGAAAATCCATGATTATGCAAGTTGCTGCAGTCAACTACTCTTTTGTCTTTCACATCAGCGCCATAAAATAGTAACCTCCTTTATTCGACTCCTTTGAAACTATCTCAGCACACGTTGTATCTATATATTCATTTACTGCTAAAACCGGTCTTCCGCGGCCATTCAACTATAACCTTGATTTTGATGTGGCTAATGTTGTAGCGAAAGGAATGCCACCTTATTCTGGTTCCATATGTAATACTATCCGGTGCCAAAGATTTATTCGATCATGATGATGGATTCTCTTTATTGATAGAGATGTGTTATTTTTGGTTATGATGGCGGACATAGTGTACTGAAGATGGTACCTGACTGAGTGTGGCGGGTAATCGCTGTCAATTTATCCGGATTCCTTATTTAACAACTTTACATTAATACGAGCTCTCTTTTTCCGTATACTCGATATTACAATGGAGCAACGACCACTTGGTTTATTTGAAAAGTTTCAAGCAGGTGTTAAGCTAATCAACTGCTATGGTGTGGTTTCGTTTACAGCTGTGTTGCGACACGGTACACCTCGTCCACAGAACATGAACGCCAAACAGTTTTATCTTCCTCGGCTACATGCAGCTGTTTCAAAAATAGTAGACAAGCATCCTCTTCTCAGTATTGCTGTGGTTGATTATCAGGCGCCTTCCATTCATTATACCAGCATTCCTGACTTTGACCTTGCTTCGATTGTATCCTTTGATGAGATTGCTTTCTGGGAATCCGAAACACAAGCAAACCGCATTGCCGAACAATGTGACAAGGATTTCGACTTTGACAATACCAGTTTGCCGTTATGGCGTCTTCATGTTGATACGCATCCTGATCGACCTGATGAATGTAGTATTACAGTGGTCGGTGAACATACCATGGCAGATGGCATGAGCCTTGTGATATTCATGCACGAGCTTGTGCAACTACTTGATACTGTCGAGCCTACTGTGACAACAAAGGATGAATCATACATGATCAAGAGCAACAACTCACCTATCAATCCACCAATTGAACAACGTAATGGACCACAGCTTACACGTGATGAAATCAGCAAACTTGAAAAGGAGCAACAAGATGATTCACCTCCAGCAAATGCACATTGTTGGCAAGGTGATAAACGCGTAGCAACCGATCAGAACTCAGTGGTGCACAGAACAACCATGCGAATTATCAAGGTGGATGATCCATTGTGGAGCAAAGTGTGCAAGACAGCCAAGGAACATGGATTGTCACCCCATGCAGCTATTATGGCAGCTACACTCTTATCCTTTGCAGAGATATACCCTGATGAAGAAGCATTGGAAACATATACCCCAATGAATGTACGCGCATCCTTTGATCCACCTATTCCCAATGATGAAATGGGTAACTTTATTGGCTCTTATCCACGCATTTGGTCATTGTCACAACTCAACCAGCACACATTCTGGGATTTGGCTAAGCTTTATCAAGATGAAATCAAGGCTCATAAACCAGAAGCGCCAAAAGAAGTTCATACTTTTGCATACTTTGGAGAATATCCTCAAGGATTCACCAAGATTTGGACCGATAATTGGGACACCTATCGCTTGGGCCGTTCGGGGGGTATTGAATTGTCGGATCTTGGACGATGCAATTGGGGTGATAGCGTGCAAGAACTATACTTTGGTCAAAGCGCACAAGCCTATAGCATCGGTATGGGTATAAACACTGTCAGCACAATGAACGGTATGCGCGCAACGCTCAGTTTCCAGAAAGATTCTTTGGATGAAGCCAAGCTTGAAGCATTTGCACCCACCATCACATCCAAGCTTGAATCATGCATTCAGTAACTTGAATAGATTCCCTGATATATGTAGTCTTCCCTATAATGTATTTAGTAAATGAATCAATATACCGACACTTGTATCAGCTGTTATAAGATGTAAAACCGGGTAATGTCAATACGGCTGGAAGGGATGAATGCAATGGAGCGTGTAACATTCTTTGTGAATGAGTATGTACCTCTGATGGTTAGCGCGTTACGTTAATTTGTATTGGATGATAATGTACAGTCAATAGGAAAAAAGATGATGAAGAGTACAAACTCTATGTTGTGGATGTTAGAGAAAAGTCAGTGCTCACATGATATCCTCTTTCTGCAAGCTGTAATTCTATCTTATGTAACTTTTGCGCATCAAGCTGATTCGTGAAAAGATCAACATGCTATGCTGATAATGATGACATGACTAAGAACGCAAGACGGGGCCCCGCCTCCTCATCTTTGATATTTCCGGAAATCTTTATCCCGTATGGCAAGTGACACCAGCGATCTTTAGGATTAATTTGGCGAGAAAATCGCCGCTAAAAGAAATGTAGCATGAAAATCTACTCCTCTCCATTCAAGCTTTCATGCTAAAAAACCCCATGGGGTACATTTGTCAACAGGTACAAGCATCCATTGCATTACCATTGTTATTGTTGTTGTCAATAGGATCATTCCTCTTATTGATATTTATCATCCAGCTCTCCCTCTCTCTTTCTTTTTCTATGGATCATCAGAATCAGTGTCGTGTAACAGCTTTGTACAAGTACTTGCTGCCAAGGCATACGTTTTCTCACCGCTGTTACTCTCCACTTCACTCATGCAATACAAGAGCATGTTAACGGGGAATTTCTGACAATATCAATTTCTCCTTTTGTTCAAAAGACTGGCGTTTACCCACGCTGCCATGATCGATCATGACAACACTTTGCCGCGGCACACACACTTTTCGTACCTATATAAAACCATGGAACGCGAAATCATGTCAATCATCATTTTGAAACCATGAAGGCAAGTACATGACACAATTTTTATTGTACGTTCAAAACTTATATGTGTATCTAGTTCTCTTTGCCTAGTATCACTGTAGCTGCAGGCCTTCTTTTGGCATCCGGTGCCATGGCACAAACATTGACCATTCGCAATGATGTTCCTGGTAACTCGAGTACCCCTAACCTTTATGGACTTATGTATGAAGATATCAATCGATGTGGTGACAGTGGTATGTATTTATTTATTCATGCAACATGAATGATCGAATGCTTATGGAAATTTAGGTATTTATGCACAAATGCTACGCAACTGGAACTTCCAGGCCAATGACACAGGTGGTGCTGCTGATCTTGAATTCTGGAATGTGTTGGGTGGTGACAAGGCTGCTAGCATTACCTTGGATGACAAGAATGGTTTGAATGATATCAACACCAATGCACTTCGTTTGGATATCAAATCTGTCAGTGATGGTCGTGTGGGCATCTCCAATGAAGGCTGGTGGGGTATCCGTGTGCAACCTGATGAAACTTACAAGGCCAGTTTCTTTGCCAAGGCATCCGATGGATTCTCTGGTCCTTTGAATGTCACTCTTGAGTCAAGTTCAGGCGTTGTCCTTGCTTCTGCTTCTGTGGATGGTTTATCTGACAAGTTCCAAAAGTTTAATGTTGAACTCAAGGCTGATGTCAAGGATGTATCCACTGACAACGTTTTTGGTGTGTCCGTTGATTCCAAGGATGCAGAGGGAAAATCACTCTGGTTCCAAGTATTCACTCTCTTTGGTGACACTTACAAGGATCGTGAAAATGGTCTTCGTCCTGATCTTGCAGAAACACTCAAGGGTCTCAATCCCCACTTTTTCCGATTCCCTGGTGGTAACAACTTGGAAGGCATGTCCATTGATCAACGCTGGAAGTGGAACGAAACCGTGGGACCACTTGAAGAACGCAAGGGTCGTTTTGGCAACTGGGAATATTGGTAAAGACTTGACGTGTGAAAAGAGATACATCTTGCTAAAAGATCATCTTTGTTGATATAGGAACACCAATGGTCAAGGTCTCCTCGACTACATGTATATGGTAAGTGCAATATGAGCTGTTATGCATTAGAATGCATATTGACATGTTATTTATTAGACTGAAGATCTTGGTATGACTCCTGTGCTTGATGTTTGGGCAGGTTATGCTTTGGATGATTCAAGTGTCCCTGAGGATGAGCTCGAGCCTTACATTCAAGAAGTCATGAATGAACTCGAATACTTGATGGGTGATACTTCCACTGAATATGGCAAGCTTCGTGCTGAGCATGGTCGTGAGGAACCTTTCGAAATCCCTTACATTGAAATTGGCAACGAAGATTGGTTCTCTACTACTTATGAATACAGATACCGTGCATTCTATGATGCCATTACTGCCAAATATCCCGATGCCACTATCATCTCCACTGCTGCTCAAGAATCCCGTCCTTATGATCTTATCGATGATCACTTTTACGTAAGTACTACGCTCTGCTTTGGCAAAAAATACACGAGTTCTCACAAGTCGTCTTATAGGTCACGAGTGATGAAATGATTGACAAATTCAACTATTATGACAATTATGCTCGTAGTGGCAATGGCAGTGGTATCTTTGTTGGTGAATTCGCAACCAACACTAAAGGCTGCTGTGGTACTTCGCCTGCAAGCATGGAAGCTGCCTTGGCTGACAGTGTCTTCATTACCGGCTTGGAACGTAATTCAGACTTTGTCAAGATGATTGCTTATGCTCCCTACATTAAGCGTCACAAGCAAGAACAATGGGATCCTGGTAAGTGTGTTATGTCATCAAGACAATCATCATTCTAATAACATGATATACAACAGACATGATCCACTTTGATACTGAAAAGGTCTGGGTTGCTCCTTTCTACTATGTGATGCAAATGTACAACGAATATGGCAAGTTTATTCATTAGAGAACGTTGTTTATTCTGTTGAATGTGCTATTAACTGTATACTTTTATAGACTTTGACACCATTCTTCAAGTGGATGCTGATGGCGTTGACTTTGGTCCTCTCTACTGGGTTGCTGGTTCCAACAAGGAGAAGAATCAAATTTACGTCAAGGCTGTCAATGTTGGTGGTGAGGAGCAATCGATCAGCTTCGACTTCAAGGGTATCAAGGTCAAGACCAATGGTGAAGCCCATATTGTTGCTGGTCAACCCGATGACGAGAACACCATTGATTCACCCGAAACAGTGCAACCCAAGAAATCTGACTTCAAGACTAACAAGTCTACCTTGGACTACACCTTTGAGCCATACTCTGCAACTGTCTTGGTACTGGATATCAACTAGACTTATACATATATTTTATCCACTTTATATGTACCATAAGTAAGTCGTTATATTATGTCGAATGGTCAATCAAACGGTATTCATCTTTTGAAATTGCTTTATAGATATGTGATCCCGCAGAAAAATGGATTGCTAGGACGTTTCAAATATACTTTGTTGATAATAGTAATAAACTTTTCTGATACTACTGTACTATTCTAGCCTAGATTAATGACTACGAAAAAATGAAGCAATACGCTAATGACGTTGAGATAGCTACATACTACGCTGGTAGAAATGGTGATGGTAGCAACGCACCTTTACTTATTGAATCAACTAGCAAACGCATGTTCCTTCTTGCTCACCAATACCGCAATTTCAAGGGCGTGCTTCAACATAGCAATTTGCCTTGAACCTACGTCAACTTCAATCAATGTATACCATAGTTGTGAGTCTTCATAGGCAGGAAGCGTGAGCGTTGTAGTCAAGGTGATTTGTCGCTGTTCTCTTTCGTACCTATGGCGCACCAAGCTTTGTACAACAGGTAAATTCCAAGTCCAATGTTGCATTTGAACTTTTCTGTTAAAGTTTTAGCTCCTATAAACATCAAGACTGATCTCAAGACGTTGGCTCATTTGGCGCTGCTTCGGCTTTCAATGGTCTGGTTTCAAGCATGCTCAAGCTCCTTTATGTTGGCTCTTGTACCATATACACTGTAAAATGGAACGTAGTCGTATGAAAAGGCAAGTAGAAGGAAAACAATGAAAGCTGGTTCATTGTGTATATAGTAAGGTTGATGGTATGGTTGAATAGTAGCAACAAGGTCCTTTATGTTGGCACGTGTATCACTCATATATCAGGGGAAAAGGGAATGGTGAATTATGTTTGAAAAGGCAAGTACAGTGAAACAATGGAAACTGGTTTATTGTGTGTGCTAATAAGGATGGTGCTGATTGACTAGCGTTCAGCAAGCAACAATGTCCGCTATGGTGTACCATTTGTATATCAGAGGATAAGGCAGTGGTTTCATACTAAAAGGCAAGTAAAGTAAAACAATGAGCACTGGTTTATTGTCTATGCTAATAATAAGATCGATGTTATTATTGAAGTAGGACATTGGTCAACAAGCGACTTTGTCTCACTTTGCCACTATTTGGATACTTCGCTCGATTTCCGCGGTTCGTCTGGTTGCTTTATCAGTTGAAGTTACTTATACAGCTGCTCAAAAAATTGTTCAAGTGTTTTGCATTTTTGCATAAATCACCCTATTACTCAATCCCCCTCATATATAACACTGGCATACTTTATATCATATGATAACCCTGCGTCTTGGCTACATGATTTATTCACGTGGCTTATGTAACTCTACGATTCATGCAGTACGCGGGAATCAAAAATGGTCGGTACACTTGGACAGTTTTGAGCGTACTTGGCATTGCGATGTAACTGAAGATCTACTGTTCAGATCTCACTTCTTGCTCAATATCCTGTAAGACAAGCCACTAATAAAAATCTTCTAACATTCGTTGGGAGGATCCACTACTTTTCCTTGAACTTTTATTATACAGGTTTATCAGCATGCGTCAAATCAGTCAACAGAAGAAAGATGATGTCAAACAGCTTCTAGTGAGCGGTGCAACCTATCGTAATATCAGTAAGCGTACTGGTGTCTCGCTTGGAACTATTCGTGCCATTCGTGAAGATGCTAATGTCAACATCGAACCTAATGGAGCTGGTCGGAAGAGCATAATGTCAAGCAATGATATTCGTGTTGTCATTCGCAAGATCTTGACTGGCGAATATAAAAGTGCTGCCGACGCAAGCCGTCAACTCAAGTCTATGCACCCTAACAAGGCCACCCCAAGCGCTCAAACGATTCGTCGTGCAATGGCCAATCTCAATTACAAGTCAATGAAGAAACCGAAATTGCTGCCATTGACCAAATCGCAGTGACATGCACGTTTCAGGTTCGCAGAAGCTTATCGTTCTTGGACTGTGGAGGACTATAAACATTTTGTTTTCAGTGACGAGACCAAAGTGAACCGTATTGGCTGTGATGGAGCACATTGGACCTGGATTGATCCTGATGGCAAGCTGCGTGAGCGCAATATCATGCATGTATATAAGCACGTGGGCGGTAATGTCATGCTGTGGGACTGTTTCAGTTGGTTTGGCCCTGGATACATCACCAGAATTCAAGGACGCATGGATTCCGACCTTTATTGCAACATTTTAAATGATGAATTGAAGGAAACATTGGAGTATTATGGTGTTGATACAAATGACATCATATTTCAGCAAGACAACAACCCTAAGCATAAGTCCTGCAATGAGCTCTGGGATCGAATTGCCTATGTTTGGAACAAGCAGATGACCAAGGAGTATTGCGAGAAGCTTATAGAAAGTATGCCATGTCGTATAGAAGCTTGTTATAAAGCAAAAGGGGGGTCATACGAAGTATTAAATAAAGCTGTCAAAGCAGCTTCAAAATTGTTCAAATGTACCAACCATTTCGAATCCCGGTTGCTGCATTAATTTCTTAGTTACACAGATCATGTGAGTTTCCTAGTATAGCCAAAAAGCAGGGCTATCGTATGATATAAATGTGGCAGTATTATATATGTGGGGATTGAGTAATAGGGTGATTTATGCTAAAATGCAATTGAATAATTTTGCGAGTAGCTGTAGCCCATTCTCAATGTATCAGTTACTTTCATCCTTTATTATTGATCATTTACTGGATGAAACATCGCACCTAACGTACGTTTATCATACCATCTTTATTCGTTATAATGCCAATACAGCCAAAACAAAGAATATTTCTTAATCCCTAAAACGGGAATACATACCTTTATCTTGAACGTGAAGTTAAGCCTTGCAACACCCTTCTGGGGTCTGGGATATACCCAGTATGTCAGTATTTCTAATCGCTAACATAACATACTGTCAAGAACAATCAAATAATCATTTCTCGTCTTCTTTACGCAAAAATCACAACGACCGCTCTGAATGAATCTGGTAATCGGTTTATACTGAGCAACACATGGATGGAATTTATATTTGCCCACAGCAGCAATTTATATATAATATATTACAATTGGTCATATATGAATGCTTTGTTACAATGTGTGTGATAATATACAATAAGCAATCTAGGGGAGGAACGAAGAAAAGGGTGGATTGTATTCTTTTTTATGGCTGGATCTACTGGTATTATAAGATTAATATATGGGTTACAATGCATGCTGCTTAAACCTATCTTTGAACTGATATTTGACCACGAGTAAGGAAGAAGGCAATTGCAAACCGATGGTCTACCATTCACATGGCAACAACAATAGATGTCACCACCATGCAACCTATTTGTCTCAGCAGGGATAGCTGACAAGACCACCTAGTTAGCTCACGGCAGCAATTCTACATCCTTTCAAAGTCCCTGAGATGCACAACGCTTTCGTCACCTTGCGGTCAAGCCGTGTCCTTCAATCCAGCATCTCACAAACCGATGGTCTACCATTCACATGGCAACAACAATAGATGTCACCACCATGCAACCTATTTGTCTCAGCAGGGATAGCTAACAAGACCACCTAGTTTGCTCACGGCAGCAATTCTACATCCTTTCAAAGTCCCTGAGATGCACAACACTTTTGTCACCTTGCGGTCAAGCCGTGTTTTACGATGCTACAACAACGTGTTGTCAGAGTGAAATTGCAAATAAGAGAACGCGAAATACTTACCAGACAAATGACCGTGTGGACTTAGTTCCAAGAAGCTGAGAATGATATATGTGGCGTTACTCTGATTGGACACGGCAACCAGCCAACTGCCCTTTATGCAAGTATTGAGCCCTTGCGATGAAGGATCACCTATGGCTCCACCCTGATACAAGAGTAACCCATACACAACACCAGTGTCATCACACCCCATCCGTAGTAAATCTTATTGAAAAACATAAAGTATCCCCTATATTGAATAAAGAATCATTAGTGAGCTTTGCCAGTGATTGTATATCATCCATGGTTGTGAAACGCCTTTGATAAAGTACATGAACCGCATCCACTTGTCGGTGGCATCTACTCCTCGTATTGATTAGTCGTATCCACGTCATATAATCTATCCTTGTTGCAGAGGATTCTCAACGTTGCGCTTAATTGCATCCCATTCATCATGACCATTCCAAGTCTAATACATTGATTGAATGTGCCATATGGTCGCAGTCGATACATTTCTTTTTCCATGCCCAACTTACATTGAGTCATACTTTATCACCATATCAATGGATATCAGATATGGCATCATTCAAACTGAGCATCATGTTGCATTGCTTTACTAAACAATCATCATCTCTTGAGTCCCATCCATCCTCTTTTTATCTCGACATATTAAAGTTTGATATAAGATGTATATTAATGTGTCACCTTTATCTCTTTTAAGTCTAACGTATAAGAGAAAGAGAACTATTCTAGGTGCTACAATCGAATGGGCCGTACTTGTTCGGTCTGATAAAAGGACACAAAGTATCCCACGCTCACAGTGGCCGACCCACCCATAAGAGTGTATACGTCAACAACTCCTCCTACTACCTCGCACTACTTGCAATACATGACTCCCAATCTATCCAGGTCGCCGAATAACAGTCTCACTTCCAATGGCTAAGGCAGTAATCCTCAAATGCAAATGATAGGGCCTAGATAGGGCAGACCACACTGTCGCACGCAAACCATAACTGCAAACGATCCTTCACCATAGAGCAAAGCACCATCCCATTCTACCCATAGCAAATAAAGTATTCGCCATATCAGTAGTTGCTGCCATCAAGCGACCTTTCTGGTTGGTGTCAAAGACACATCATGCATCTCAAATAGTGCAGGCACAAATAATCCAGGTCTTGACCAAAGAGTACACACGAAGATATTGGTTAGATGAGACAGCATCCAGGGCAACCAAACTGGTACTTGAAAAATTGATATCCGCAAGGAGGAAGATTGCCATGGCTCCAATGTCGACACCTTTTGCTGATAGCTGTTTCCCATAGCATTGAAATGGCACCCGATATTCACAGCCATGAGATGATCCAATGTCTTGATGTCACCAAATCGCTTTCTTGTAGAGAAATCCATCCAAAGGCGTAACGTTGGTCATTGTTTTCCATAGTACCAAAGGGATACAGGGCAATGCCCGCCATGGTTTCCCCCCGGGAATACACGGGACACCCCATAAGGCAAGTTGCTTGGTTGTTGCATGATTCATCTAGAAAGGATACATGGTGGTCAGAAAACATAACTTAAAGTATATCATTCGAATGATATTTATCTTTGATGATAGTGGAATGATTGAACATGCCATGATAATAGCACGCGTTGCTTGAATTGTTTCATCTAGAAAACACATCCAACAATGCATTAGAACGATACTTGAATCTCGATGATCACAAAAGAGCTAAAATGAGTTACATACCATTATATGCCATTGAATCCATTGGAGCAATGCTTGTACGACCAGTGTAATAACAAGTGATAGAAAGGAGTGCCAAATGTACCAATCCATATCGCCTACTAGCATGGTCCCGATTTACCAGATTACAGGTGACCTAAATACATGAGTCCCTCACCAGTCAGCCTCGGTCCCATATACCGTGGATCCGCGTGTTCAAACGCTACAGAGGTTGCATTTTTGAATGACTTAATAAATTAAGCCTCGCAACTTGGTCGCATTTGGTACTAAAGCACTGGGTGCTAAAGCACTAGGGAACGTTGCGTCTCCCTTTAGGCAATACAGATTGATATAATTGACATCCTTGACGTGCAGCCAGCATAATATAACCGAGCCAAAGCCTTCTTGATCCTAATGTCACTTGTATAAGTGCACTTGCATGCAGGAACCACACACTGAACACTTTTACCTTTGCCATGCTGTTCAAGTACAACCTTTGCCAGAAACAACTGCATCTTCATCCCATGGATCTTCTCCTGCTGCTGTTTTGTTAAATGACTGGTTAATGAACCGTACATTCTTTGTAGATCCATGCTATACGTACCCATGAAACCATGCATGGCTTTCTTGCTTGAGATCAACGCCTTGTAGCTGCCATCGTTTCCCTTCAAGTTGCTCAATCTACAATAAACACAATGTGAGATGAGTAACAGCCAGTTCATTTCCTTCTCTCGTCAACATACCCAAAATGGCAATGTAAAGTAGTGTTGTGACACCGCCTTATGCTCAACGAGGACAAAGAGAACATATGACGACCTTGGCCCGTATAAACAAGAAAACAGCAACCAGCAAATGGACTTTTAGTATCACAATGTGTCAGCATGAAGAATAAAACAAGTTCAACAATTGAACGTACCTGCTGTGTTCAAATGAAGCTCGAGTCATTAGCAGATCACACGAACTTGCTGTTACATGAGACTTGAAAGAAGCATCGTCCTTTGACACAAATCGTGTGTGAACTGTTCACCCCATTGACGCTGTGCATTGAAGGCATTAACAGCAGTGAGTGCCTTGTAGTTTGTAAATGGAGTTGACCTTACCTGTGTGAAACATGAGTGGAGAAAGAGGGGCGCCCTTTCATTGTTCCTGTAACCGGTCCTTCATTTAATGCACAAGTCATCCACTGCCACCCCGCTTGCTACAGCAGCTGCATATAATGTAGACATAAGAAATACCCTATCCATAACAATAAACTACAGCTTGATATTTATTATTGTGTTATATACTCTTTCGTGATTAAGCTATTTCACTGTGGACTAAGGTGGGGTCTGTGCGCAATACCAGCGTTCACATGCCGATCCACTCCTGAACCTGTACAACTAATGTGTGACCTAATGTGTTAAGCGCGCATGAATTCATTGTTCTTTATATGATGAACAACTTATTCATTAGAACAACAATGAATCATGTATTCTTCCATCTTTCATACGTGCTGATGGAATACTTCGGTTGTGCTGCATATAAAATAGTTGAAGATGAAATATAACAAGCACAAGGTAATCTTTTTGTCACCGTCTTGTTAGCTTTCAACTCTCAACTTCTCCTTTTGATCCCCATTTTGCAGTATTTAAGCCTAGCTCTTCTTTCACGTTCCACCTTTCTTTTCTTTGTATTTAGATCAATTTGCCCTATTGGACCCACTATTAGCCTTTTGGCAATTTCTTGCATGCTGATTAGATAAGCTTGTCATCGTAAGATGTGCTTTTGCTTAGCCAATTCTTCTTTTCCACCTTAGTTATTCCATCTTTCTTTGCTTAACAGTTTTGTGAATTTCTCATATTCTACTCTCTTTACCACCATCGATGGTTTGATGCATGCTTCCTTATCTCATTTTATTCTAACTTCATCGTTTCAAGCGGGTTTTATCATATTAACTACTTCCACAGATCAAAGAAGCGCACGGATCCAGGTAGTTTTGTTGTAATGCGATCTTATACTGCTGTAATGCTCAAACGCCCTAAGAGCTGAGCATCAACTCATACAATCCGATACGATATAATTCAAAAGAACCGTCTGCAAGGGAGCTTATGAGGAAGAGAACGCTGTTGTTTATTGGTTGCATCAATCAGGCTTATATAGGATATCTACTCTCTAACAGCACTAATGCATGAGTGTGAGTATTACGAACTCCATCGACCACATCACAACAGTTTCATTAGAGTCCATAGTAAAATAGCTTAATCACGAGAGATATATATTACAATAATAAAGTCTATCAAGTTATAGTTTATTATTATTGATAAGATATTGCTTATATCTACATTGCTGTAAAAAGCCGAGTGACAGTAAATGACATGTGCACACCAACCATCTCGCTGGTTAAGCGCACCTTATCAAATGCACTATGTTGTCAGTAACGCAAGAGTCAAATATAACAATAGCGACCTTGGTAATAATGTGAGTAGGATAACAAGGAAAGCTAGATTGTGTGGATGGAGATGATGATGATGGTGTGGCAGGATTGTCATCCGATTAATTTGATATATCTGGGGGATCATGACATTCAACTGAGGATGATGATGATGCATCTTGACTTTGGATTTGCTGTTCTACTTTATCTTGTCGTTGTTCAATAAAGGCGTTGGTGGTGTTGGTGGTGTTGGTGGTGTTGGTGGTGTTGGTGGTGTTGGTGGTGTTGGTATTTGACTTGTACGATAAAGAAGAGTCAGGTACATTATCTTGCTTCTTTTTCTGATGATGAGGAGATGTATCTTGTAGTAATTCATTGCTGGATATGTTACACACAGAGCAAGTCCAAGTTTTCGATCTAGAACGTCTAAATGATCCTTCAATACAATGATCCACAATGGCAGCTAGTTTTTAGCAAATACACGACGCTCCTCCTTTGTATAATCTAACCCACCAATTACACCAATCACCATTTTTCGCTTTCACTCTTCTTCAATGTCACTCTTTATTCAATACAATAAAGATAACCACTTCAGATCTTCCTATGTTACTTTCGATGTGATGGTGTCAAGATAACATCCCGGCTTACTCACCTTGTTGCATCTGCGGTTAGACGAGCGCTCTCTCTAGTCACTGTTTCTTTGCAAGGGCAGCTTGTATTCCTTCTTCCAGTTTCAGGTGCTCGCTCTATTATCCATACAGTATGAATTACAATTGGTGTATATGTACATAGCTTGCATCCTTAAACTGACCTTCCAATAGAACAGCAATTCGAGTGTCTTGTAGAAATCAGCAAAGTCATCCAACGAAAGCGGCAAGTACATATCACCAACTTCTCCCACAACGAAATGGCATGCTGGTTTACATACTGACAAGAGCTTGCCCTCGGCCCCTATATAATCGTTAACCGGAGAATATGCTAATATCATCACAGCTGTTACTTACCACTCCACTCCATCGTCAAGACATGCATGCTTTCATTTTGCGTATTATCAGCGTAAGGGAGTCGAAGGTGTTGAAGCAGTATACACGCATTGACACGAACGTTCTTATTGTGCTGCTTGTACATGAGACCTTGTCCGTTTCCAAATGATTTCCACTCTGACGCGCTCAACTCAAATTGATCATGCTCCATCCATACATCGACTTTCCTCCCTATCACCCGCTCGGTTGAAGTTTTATTTCCAAATGCATTCTCATTATCAGAACGTATTGATATCGTTGTTGTGCTGCATTTCTCTCCCCTATTGTAAATACAATCTTTAATAATGATCTTATTTCCTCATGGACTTACATCCTAACTGCCAATTTCGTGTCTCGAAGTATAATATCAAGTATGGAAACAAGTCGGTGGGTCCAGTCTACTTCGGTAGCACCTTCGTCATTCTCCCATTTCTTGACATTTCTGATGCTAGTTAATGGCAAATGTTAGCAATAAACCTTTGAATATCCTTCATGAATCCTTTTTGATACTGACATATATGTGAGAATATCGATCGTTTGTAGCACTTCGGAGTCTTCCACATCACTGCTCTCGAGATGTTGCACGGTTAACCTTGTCAAGTGTGTCAAAGCTTCTTGTCGTCCTTCAAGTGTCAATATCTTCAACAACTGTTAGATTACATGTACACGGGATCAATCAAGCGACTTAACATACCTCGTATGTTTTCTTAAACAAAGACATGATTTGTTCTGGTACCTTGGGAGCGGAGTACACTTTGCATGAATCGACTGCCTCTTGCCATTGCGATGTTGATAAGGACTTGCGGATCATATCGCTAGCTGGGTTCTGTGTTGTATCGACGATTAAAGAGAGCGAAAGGCTAATGCACATTATTAGAAAACGTTGCTTGGAAGCACAGCACCTGAAACATTACCTTAAAGCATATCGTGAAGTTTCATCCGCAGTATCCCACTTTGACAACAACTCCGCTGCAAATTTGGTCAATGCATCAGCAGTGATCGCGACAGGCTGCTCTTTAATGACACCTAACGTAATGCTTGATATGGTCACGGTCCTTTTAAGATACTAATAATTCATTTTGAGCAGATGAATCTATTGAAATCCCACAAAAACACGTACCAGATCATATATCCATTTATAAAGTAAAGATCGAGTTAATGTGGTCGTGTATTCTGCGGTAGTGGGGACAATTTCGTCAGGATCCAAATCTTCATTTGCCGTCACTGAAATCTGGTGCTCGGGTATCTCAAGAATGCTTTTGTCATGCTCACTAAGCTATACAAATTCCATAAATGATAGCTCTGCTTATAAAGAAATTCCTAACAAACCTCTTCATCTTCTATTATGCGTCGTTTCTTTGCACGCCCATCATTTTCACTTGCTTCGTTCGCCCTTATATCATTGCTAATCATATGATGTTAACGATATAACCAACAACTGCTGTCAAGAATTACCTATTGCCTGCCATTGTACAGGAACTATTGTCGTAAGTGCTGTGTGCGCCATTGTTGTATTGTACAGGTCCTTGGAATATAGTTACTGATAGGTTGGTGTTTGCGGTGGCTAGCTGCTTGAAGTCATTTAAAGACATGCTCTACTCAGTAATTGTCAGCGGATAGATAATATATTAATATCATCGGATATACCTTGAGTTCTTTAAGGATGATACCAACGAAAGATTTGACATCGTCTGGTAACGTTTGACTTTTTAGCCAGGAGAGATCATCTCTCAAATCGCCACGTATAATATTCGGATCGGTTCTAGGGTGGTGTTGAATATACTCCTCCACCGTCCAATTCTCTATGGGTCGTTCAGTGAAAATCCGCCTTCGAGGGAGATCCGATTTAAGCTGTTCAAAATGTTGACCCTTATACTGGTGGGGATAAGTAGGTGGCATCGTGTCTTGATAACGAAAGAAGCAACGCGCAGCTCAAAGAACGTGAGAATGATATCACCAAGCGACGGTGTCATGTGATATTAGTAACCTATCTCGATATCAAATACGGATTTCTTTTATAAACGACATTATAATTGTGATCATGACCGTTTTCAATTTCAAGTGATGGAGATGATGATGCTTTTCGGTTGGCATGAATAATGGGTGATTTATAATTATATATCTTACGTCTTAGGCTTCATGCTGTACTTTGATAATTCGACATTGATCCTTTTGTTCTTACGATCACCATATACTCGCAACAAAAAGTGAGGAGTCCATTTAATACAGGGATCAGATTATATTTCATAAGTGCTTTCTTTGTCAACTAGTATTTTATATATAAATGGAAACGTATGGACTACAAGGATCAATTTTCTTATTTGGCAGGTGTTGTGCAGCAGCAGCAGCAGCATAAATGTGTGACTTTAACTATGGCATAGCGAGCACCTTTCTCCCTTTTTGCACTGTTATAAATGTTTCATCCTACTCGAGGAGGTAAAGACTATCATATCAAAGCTAATGCGTTGAAATACTTGGCTTACACTTTATAATATAGGTGTCCGTGGTGGCAAAGACCAGGTAAAACAACAATCGAAACAACAATGGAGGACAAATGGCGTTAACAAGCGATGCTTGTGTTTTATAGTTCAGTTGGGAAGATGTCAAGGAAGATAAATATCGTGAATACTATCTCGGCCATTCGTTGATGGCACCTGTGGGTCGATGGCAGAAAGGTAGAGTATAACATCTGGTTTCGAAATGGGAGAAAGATCCATAACTCATCTGGTGTTTGTAGGCAAGGATCTGACGTGGTATGCAAAGGGTTCCAAAGACGATAAGGCAGAAGCACATGCACAAGAACTTGCCAAGATCAAAGAAGCTGAAGCGGATGCTATGGCAGTTGCATTGTAAGTTATGAGCAATGGCAGGATGATAATCACATCGATTAACTTTGAATGAATAGAGGTGTAAAGAAGAAACGTACCATTGAAAGCAATGTCACTGAAGAAGAATTACGACACGCCATCAAGCGTAATGATGATTCGGATGATGATCCATTGGACAAGGTTAACGAGGAAAAGGGTTTGGGCTATGGCAGGTATGTTAAGGTGATCATGGTAGAAAACAAGACGCTTTTGCTTACCATTTCATGTTGATAGGTCCAATCGTTTGATACCAACAGCAGATCAACCTGTGGAAGTCATGAATAAGGGTGGAAGCAAAGCAGTACCTGTTCCATCGGATTATGGTAATGCTGCAGCAACCAGTTCTTCAGCCATTGGCTATGATGATATGCATATCGACAATCGTAGCAAAGAGAAAAAGAAGAAGAAATCGAAAAAGCACAAGAAATCCTCCTCAGAGAAAAAGAAACGTCGTCATCGTCACCGATCAGTATCACCCGAAAGTGAAGATGAGCATATGCGTCGACATGATTCACCATCCAGATATCGTCATCGTCGCCATCGTCGTGGTTCTGATATGGATATAAGTCGTTCACGTTCACGATCACCACGTCGTACTAGTGATCATCGTCATCGAAAAGATCGTCAATCATCTCGTTCATCGTTATACAAGAATCGACATTCAAGTCGCTCACCACGTCGTTATCGATCCCCATCTACACCACGTAGAGGGCGCTCTAGACGCCCACGCAGTTTTAGTCGTTCACCATCACCTGTTGAAAGAAAAAGTCATCGTCATCGTTCACCATCCACACCTCGACAAAGAGTATCAAGTCGTTCTAGGAGTCCACCAAGAAGAAAATCACATCATCACAGAGATAGATCACCATCACCCCAATCCAAACGACAAGTTAGTCGCTCCCCTTCTCCATACACTAAACGTGCCATGTTGAGTAGTCGACAATAAGATAGTCAATATCGCATATATATATCGAATAAGAGTTTTTGGGTATCTTTTATATACAACGAGAGATATGTTTCTAAGGTTTTACTAGAGGAGGAGGAGAGTAGAGTTGTCTGTTGGCAAAAATGGGATTGGTCAATCGTGTGGGTGCAGCTGGAGGAGGTGGAACTTGAGGAGTTAATAGGATGGGTCGATTCCTTGGTAGAATAGATTGACCAGTACGTTCAGCTTCCCAATCTTCCCATTTCTTCATGACAAGCCGAGAAGAATCAAATTTTCCTTCAGCATCGAGATGCCCTTTATCCTTCTTTTCTCCAACAACAATACGTGTAGCACCCCATGAAAAGTCATCGAAATGCCAATACGAATAAATTGGAAGTACGAAATTCCATATCGGTAGTGCAATAAGATATACTATTACATACATCCTATTAGTTTAATGGAGGAATAAAGTGAAATCTTATACGTACCACACATCCAACCAATATAAACAACCTTAAATGTAGTGATTGCGATAAGGACGGCAGGCAAACCTAGAATAGCCACCAAAAGCGCTAATGATTGCCATTGAGGATCACTGGAGATGGCTGTATTCACAATAAGATACACCGTCAAGCAAATGGCTGCTGGAAGAACAAGAGTGCCCACAAGATCCACGAAAACAGAAAATTGCATGGATAAACATGCAATACCACATAAATCGGATACAAGCACCAGTTCCATAAGATTATGCACTGTTGAATTGATCCATCGACGACGTTGAGATAAGAGGACACGGAATTGATCTGGTACAACGGTCTTGCATCGAGCTTGAGGAACATACATCATTTGACGGCGTGGGAATGTACGTAGCATCAAAGTTGAAAGGAACCGGTCTTCACCCAACAAAAGCAAGTTTTTGGCATGCAGTGTTGTGACGATATTTTGATTGTACTCGAGAATGATATCAGGATTGGCAAGGATGGGTACCCATGCTCCATTTTTGGGTGCCTTGATTCGATACATGCTGAAACATCCTGGAAGGCAGGTCACAATACCAAACAACGATTCGAATGCCTTGGCATAATTGTGTGATATATAGTATTCAAACACTTGAATTGCCGTAACCCCTGAATAAAATGGCTTTTGTATGAGCATCCTAGATCTCCCATCCTTTTTGACTTTAACGTACATGATTGTAGCTTGTTGGCAATGCGCGTTTCACCGCATAATCCCATAATGGTAATATCGTTGGCCATAGCAGCAACCATATACGTGATGGCATCAGGCAAAACCTTGGTGTCGGCATCCACCATCAGTACTAGCTCAAACTTGTCAGGTGTAACACCTTTCATAAGCCATGTCATCTTCCAGAAGATTTCATAGTCAAGCTCGGAAAGACGGTCATTGAATAAAACGCGTTGGAAGAATTGCATCACGATAAGCTATTTTGTGGTTGCCAATATCAGCATTGGTTATTCTAGTCAAAGGCATTATATATATTCTTACCTGAGAATCACGCTTTCCACGATTACCAGCCTTGGGCTTGCTCACTTCTTCCTCGGTACCACATTTGACCACCACAATACAGGGGACTCCTTTGTAATGTCCAGCATACTATATCCAATAATATGAATCGCGTTGTTCATGCGATACACTCGTCTTTCAATCCCTTACCACTTTGGCCATATTGAGTTGCCTTTCACCATCAGCAATAGCAACATAGGTGGATCGTTTTGGCTCTCGCATAGTAGGATCCAGATCCATCATGCCCACTACAATATCGGGTGTTGTTTGCGTCTCGCCTGCACCAGTGATCATTCCATCACATACAACCATGAAACACTATATACCAGTTTTGCATGAGTGAATTATTCATAAGGATCATGGATGTATCTTACCTTGTGTTTGTTAGAGTAGGTTGTTCTCGCAAGACTATCCATGGTAGTTTGTAATCCATCATGACCTTCTGAATAACACGTGACCAGCATGATGGTGTAAAGCTCAGCTTTGATCATGCCAGATTGGTTTGATGGCGTGGTTGCAGTCATATCCATATTATCGCTTCGACGTGATGATAAACTGGATGATGATGACGAATTGCTGGTACCTGCATAATTGTTGGGATTGTAGTATGCATAAGGACCTGGGATATGGTTGGCTGGATCATCATTGCCACCCTTGATAGAACGCCATGCAAGCCAATTGGAACGACCACCTGGTTTGACCAGTCGACCCGCAATAAACCATTGAAAAGTCAATGCCATTGAATATCGCACCACAATCATAGCAACAATCACTATCAGCATCAGATTCATAATGATTTGTGCAGCAATGCAACCACCCGTATCACTCTCCATCATGCCGCTGCTGTATCTGGCCACGAGACAATCACGTGCATGTGACCCTGCAGATTCATAGAGTAGTTGGTATGACACATCCTTGCCTTGACCTGCTTGTAACGTGCTATCAACATAATCACCAAAGAGAGTTGTATCATTATGCATGTATGTTGTCAAGTTGAGTACTAGGATACAATCGATATCAGTTCATGTCAAGAGAAATGTATATATATATATATTCTAACGGACCTGTATTGCCCAAGACTGCCAATGTGCTGTAAGTATAGGATGAAGTTAAATCAACCCAGTCGAAACCTAACGATCCTGTTGGCTTCATGTAAGCATCCAATTCTCTGAGTGGAATACATCCGCCGCCACTCGTTGTCATGGAACTTCCTGTTATCTTTATTAGCATATGTTGTGTGTGTAGATTGCACAAAGGACACGTTACCATATGGGCTCTGAAGCGTACAAGTTCCCAAAGCAGCATTTTCTCCAAAGCGTGAGCAAGCCCCTTTGGTGTCACCGTCAAAGATAGTTCCAATATCCATGTTTTCGAAATCGTTCGTCAAGTTGAGCCCTTGAGTGGCAAAAAATTCCTTCATGCGATCCATGTCGTACACGCGCCCAAATACACGCACATCTTTACTATACACCGGACGACGTATACCATCAGATCCCACAGCTGAATAGGCAATGTTGCTACGGTTTTCTGGACACAGTGTCATGTTGAGACCATAGGTAACGTAAACTAACGCACAACATAATAGGATAATGCCAAGCACAAGTGCTATCTATAGCATAATGTGAGTGATCATGTATAAAGAAAAAGTTTCAAAATCTACCTTTTCACGCCAAGCTTGTTGTACCAAGATGGATCGTTTTCGACAACAAGTGCGAAGACACCAAGCTGGAAAACAACAAGTAGCTATATAAGCTGTCCAAGCCCACCATGACGTCAAGACATTGGGTTGATCATCTTGCTCTTCTTGTTGTTGCTGCTTTGTTTTGCGTACATGTGTAGTAGTTGGGTTTCTGAGGATAGCATGGCCAAGGCCTGCTTCTTGCTGTTGGCGTAACTTTTGCTGTTGGATTTGCTGTTGTTGTTGTAAACGAGTTGGCATAGGCCGTTGATCAGGTACGCCAGGTCGATGTAGTGGCACACCATTGTACTCGTTAGACATGGGTGGAATAATAGTAGTGGATGGTAGCACAGGCGCACCATGAGAAGGTGGTGTTGTATTGCGAATCATGCTTGGTCTTGGTCGATATCGATCAGGTCGTGATAATGAACGATTTCGAGTGAGACTTGATTGACGATGCATATTATCATTTCCTCTTCCATGAGGTGGTACTCTTGGTGCACCATGATGATGATGATGATGATTGCTAGTACTATTTCTTGCTCTTGGATGTTGTTGTTGTTGTTGTTGTTGATAATTTAATCCTCTTTGTGGAGTTGAATGTTGCTGTGGTCTTCTTTGTTGGTGCCTTTGTCCTCCTGCAGTAGTGGATTGATCACGAGTTTGACGATGTCTTGTTGAAGTTGGTATTGGTTGTTGTGGTGGTGAACGACCATGTATTGGAGGAAGTGGTTTACGTTGAATACGTTGTTGTTGTTGTTGTTGTTGTTGCGGATGATGAGGATAAGGTGTAGCAGTTGCTGTAGGTACAAACTGTTGTTGTGGATATCGACTTGGTACTCTGTGATGTTCTGGTGGTTGTGGCGGACGATCATCTTGAGCTGATCCACGGTTGCGGAGAGCTGGTGCATAATAATAACGATCCGACATGCCAATTCCTATATTATTGCCCACACACAAAGAAAAAGAAAAAGAAGGGTGTGAAAAAAGAATTCACTTGATGCATTTGTTCTTCTTGGGAAACAAGCAAACTATGAGCTGTGTGTAACCAGTTTTATTTTTACAGGACTGTCTCTAAACAATGTGTGCTAAACAAGGAAGTCGTGTTGCACTTTTAGTATTTCTTCACAGATCTGCAGATCCACACACTCTCCCTCATCACTTGACTTACATCGCATTGGGCATATCAGTGGCGATTTATCTTCTACTGTGGCAGTATGCAAACGATGCTGGAATCGATAATGTACTCGAAGTTGTTTATGTTCGCCAAGACATGGGTCATAGAAACCAAGAATATTGGTCTATTGATAACACCAATTAGATCATTTCCACTATCATATGCTCTTCACATCACTTACTTTGGAATGTCCTCCAGGGATCGTTACCCGTGATTCATTCACCAATGCTTGAACAACCACGGTGACATCAATCACTTCTTCAGGCAACTCGTCGCTTTCGAAATCAACATTATCCAGGCAACCGTACCATGCCTTGACAATAATAAGGCCTATTGGTTGTCATTATGAATTAGTTCCCTTATACTTTAAGTTTTTTAATACTCACCATCTTGCTTCTTTTCCTCTTGTCGCTTTTTGCGTGCAGCAATCTCCATCATTAATTGTTGTCCTTCTAATGCTTCTTGCTTTCGAGTTTCCAAGTACTCGGCATGTTGTTCACGGAGTTGGGAAATTTTCCTGCATAACAATGAATGAATACAGATCAGATCCATAAAAATCATGCACTTACTCTTTGATTTGCTTTTTTCGTCTGGGTTTGAGAAGGAGTTGATCCAATGCTACTGCAATCGATACAGGTACAACAACACCAAAGAAGGCCAGTTGAAGATCAAACTCGGTGGAGAGAATAATAGGCAAAACAAACTTTTGGCCAAGACGAGCAATTCTACAAACATGTATCAGCTGACAAGGCTTCAAACGCATGATGCCGTCACATTCTATTTTCAGATACAAACTTACCGGAATTTGACTTGAACACCGGAAGGAAGACCACACTCTAGTGACATGCCAAATCGAGTGTGTTTACTGACTTTGTGATCACTGCCGATGCTTGCTGTAATGCCACCTGCTGTTGACAAGGCACCCGAAAGGCGCAGTTGTGCTTGATTGGGTAATTTATGTGTGTATTCACAAGCAATATGAGATGATAGAATACCGGTCTATGTATAAGAAATATTTTGTTTAGTCTTTAGGTCGATCCTTAATATGATTCATGCAGCCATCCTTTTTTGTGTTACCTGTAATTCGACACTATAGCTGCTCGTCTTTTGACCACCTGCAAGACCCAAAGCCACAGAAGACTTGTCCATTTTGCGTGAAGTATCACCTCCCCATCCCAGAATAGACCATTCACCAGTTCGATATGTCACATAACCGGTTGTAGTGGCGTAGAGACGTCGACCAGCAGTAACTGTTACAATAGGTGGAGCATATGGAGTGCGAGTTTGTGCCACAGTATTCACGAAACTATAAAGTTAATTAGTCTCCTATTCCTTTCATATCCTTGATCTCTTACCTGTCAGTGGACATGCTGTAATATGATTTGAGTGTGACTACCCTTGGATGTAGGAGCGTTGTGCTTAGCTATGAAGAAATCCAATAAATCAACACACTCTTTGTATACAATGATGCACTACTTACTTCACCCCAAAGTTTTGGTGATACTGTATGTCGAATGGTACCCATCAAGTTGCCACCTCCCATACCATTGCGTGACAACATGGATCCTCCAATGATGGCTCGTGTCTGTGCACCAATTTGAGACTATACAAAATAACAATGACAATAAACATAGTGTTGTTACTGCCTTTTGATCCGATTATACCTCAAATGTATGTCGCATAAACAATTGCTGAATCTGTGTTTTGGTCAGTGCATGCAGGGGACCTCTCCTTTTGGGGGTAATCGGTGCTTGGCCAAACCCAGCAAATACGGGTGGTTCATAAGGATCAAACACACCGGTTGCATTGAGATTAAGCTGGAATTCGCCACGCGATCGTACCAAATTCTCCAATTCTTGTTCTCGTTGCAGTCGTTCCTTCTTTTCATATTCGGCTCTGATCTATATCAAATGCATAAACCATCCAATTCCACACAATGCTATTCTTTGCATTTTGTATACCTCATCCGATGTCTTGAATTTGGGTCCTACTTCCCACTTTGCATTAAGACCTTCCTCGCCATACGTATCATAGATAGCTCGTTTGATAGGATCACTGAGTACTATTCCAATACTTTAGTTTCAACAGTAAATAAAGCATGCAATAACATTATATACCTTCATAGGCTGTTTGAATGACTTGGAACCTTGCTTCTGCTATCTTTTTGTTGTTGGGATCGTTGTGCTGTAAAAAAGTGTTAGCTGTGTGTATACTATCAGGTTTGAATTCAATCCTACCTTGTCAGGATGAAAGAATCGACAGAGTTTCTTGTAAGCATCTTTGATTTCGTCTTCTGTTGCCTGACATGACCCGTGAGCATTGAGTGGTCGATCGCAGTTATTGTTCTCCAAAAAAAGCAACTGCGTACCGTTCTCGAAACATTAAGGACACCATAATAATCGGAAGCCTTGGGTGCAAGATCTTGTTCCAATTGCAACAAGGTGTCGTCGTCCAATTCCTCGTCTGGAATCGTATGCGATTCGGGTGCGTCCAAGTAGGGATCCATAACTGCAAAAGACACAACTTGGTTTACACGCGCTTCATGTGAGAATGTTTGGAGGGCTCCATTCCCTTAAATTCCGACACGTCGACCAATGCAAGGCTTGTCAATGCAATCTCCTCCCATTATCCATCTATTGATATTGCATATAACTCTTGTTCATTTGTGATATAAACATGGTCACTTTAAGAATAGATAAAGTTCATGATTATTGTATCAATGTGAATGGTTACATGGATACAGTCGATAACAAATTCATCATGGGTAACAGTTGACGCAACCTGACAACTTGACAAATATCTTACTGTAGATGGAAGGACAAAAAAAACATGACAATCAAGTGGTATATTTATACATGATCCTTATTTAATCCCACTCAAGTCAATGATACCTCTTTGGAGACACCATTATCTTTGCAAGTATCACATACACACATGGTTACTTTTTGCTTCCCCAATCATTGATGCACATTCATAAATATCTCTGTATCGCATAAAAGTTGAGTTTCCATCAAAAAGATGATCCATTAGAGTATGCACATGGTGTCCATACACAAATCAGATCATAATAGACATTCAACTAGGGAAAATTGATAATATCCTCCTCGTCATGAAATCATAAAAAATATCTATTATCTGCAATGTGCCTTTCGAACCTTCGTATTATAAACAGAGAGCGAAAAGAAGTGAACTGGATCAAGATATTACTTTATTAAATGAATCGTCGTATGATATAAGTTGTTTAGTTAGATGCCAAATGTATTCAATCTTGGCTATTGTCCATTATCAATGATAAAGTGTACTAACTTCTACTCTATTGTCCATTATCAATGATAAAGTGTACTAACTTCTACTCTATTGTCTATGAATGATAAAGTGTGATATCTTCTACTCTATTGTCATGGACCGTAATGTTGGTTCCTGCGGGCTCCAAAAGAAAAAGCTAAACGAACTGGCACGTGCGTGATGCGAAACCCGTCCTTTATTTGACACAACTCGCCCATTCACCTGCACCATGGTCGATGATCGAGAACCTGACGTTGCCATTGAAGAATGCGTACAAAGCAAACGACTTTATCACAACACGACCTATCACCATATATCCCCTGAAACACGATCGTTGATTCAACAACAACTATTGGAATGGTACGATCGTGAGAAACGCACGAATATGCCATGGCGTAAAGAATACCGGAATGATCTTGATCGCGAGGTAAGACATAGATACGGCTAGGTTACTGCTTGGCACAAGACGTTATCTTATCAATTTGTGTTTTCTATTGGATTGTGTACCTTGATCACAAAAGGCGCTTGGTCAGCGAGCTTATGAAGGTAAAGTACACGATACGATACGCAATAACAAGGTTGATTTCACTAGTGAACTAACAAATGTATTCATTTGAATGGATAATAGTGTGGGTCAGCGAGATTATGTTGCAACAGGTAAAAGGGGTGGTTGACAATCCAAACTTGCCACTTGTTTGTGTAACTGTTAAGTTTATAGACTCAGGTGGCCACGGTCATTGACTATTATAACCGATGGATGGAAGCTTTTCCTACTATCTTTGATCTTGCAAAGGCAGATATCGAGGTATTGATTAATTTGACTTTATTGATGAAAGACTAAGCTAATCATCTCTCTAGCGCGTAAATACTTTATGGGCTGGTCTTGGTTATTACTCTCGTGCGCGTCGATTATGGGAAGGAGCTCAAAAAGTGGTCAAACAATTTGATGGCATTCTCCCTAATAATGCAAAGGATCTTCAACATCATATACCAGGTGTCGGTCGTTATACTGCAGGTGCCGTAGCATCCATTGTTTTCGGTCAAGAAACGCCTGTTGTGGATGGCAATGTTATTCGAGTGATTGCTCGACTTCGAGCCTTGGGTGCAGATCCAAAGAAGGCAAACGTGGTTGAACTTTTCTGGTATGTTTATATCCCTGTTTTTTTAATACCCCTTTTTTTGTATATATCCATGCGAGAGCTTATTCCTCACGTTAATCGAATGCTATCACAACAGGGAGATTGCACAAGGACTGGTGTCCCATAGTAGGCCTGGCGATTTCAACCAAGCATTGATGGAATTGGGAGCACGCGTATGTACTCCTCAGGGGCCCGATTGTGGAGCATGTCCAATCAAGGCACACTGTCATGCTTATGCACAAGTTGAAACTCACTCACGGCTAAAAACAAATGGTTTCTGGAAGGCGACACCTGCTGGACAAAAGCGGAAACGCGATATGGAACATGGTAAATACCAAAAAGAAAACAAAAGATTCATAGCCATCTTATGTAATTTTTAGAATGCAAGTATTGTTTGGAGATTCAAACCGATTTGACAGATGATGACTATGCAGTGACAAGGTTTGAGGAAAATCGTTTTATCCCGAGCCTAAACTCACATCTCCTTTTTTCCTTTCAAGATATCCAACAAAGCCAGAGAAGAAAAAACCGAGGGATGAAGGTAAGCTACACCAGTCCTAACATTCAATGCAAGCTGCTTATGACTTCCATTTTTATTCAAAGAATGTGCAGTGTATATACTTCAATCTAATGAAGCCGACAAGAGCAAATTTCTGATATCCAAACGACCTGAGACAGGTTAGTTGCTATTTTTCTAATGTTTACTTTTCAGTCGAACATAAACTGGTTTCTAATGCTGTTTTTAGGTTTGCTCGCTGGACTCTGGGAGTTTCCAAGTTTAGAACTGGATACACTGGATACAACTTATGAACAACGAGCAGCCAAGGCTACTGGATTTCTCAAAGAGAGATATGGCATTTCACTATCG
This sequence comes from Lichtheimia hyalospora FSU 10163, assembly GCA_025094155.1. NCBI lineage: Eukaryota > Fungi > Mucoromycota > Mucoromycetes > Mucorales > Lichtheimiaceae > Lichtheimia > Lichtheimia hyalospora. Next base: position 61,044 of record PTRB01000066.1, read on the forward strand.
TCATCACCAGCATCCTATCAACGGCATGATCTTGGAAATGTGGTACATCTCTTTTCGCATATTCGCAAAGTGTATCATATCGAATGGATCAAAATAGATCTGAATCAAGAAGCGATGGATATGGCTGTTGCTATGGCCGTATCAAAGAGCGACAAGGACCAAGCACGCTGGGTCGATCTACAGGAATTGAAGAAGTCACCTATACCAACAGGATTAAAGAAAGCAATCAAGCTTATGGAAAACTTTGAAAAGGTAACATGAGAAGAGATGAATGAACGCATGGTGCATCTTTGTTCTCTTTGCTAATTGTATTGGTGATATCTCAATGATCCAGACCTCGAACAATGGGAAAAAGAGCTCAGCAACAAAGGCAATACGGAAACAAGCATCCAAAACATCATCGTCGGGAAACAATGCGGACATTTCAACGTTCTTTCTAAAGAAATAATCATGCAGATAGCAACCAGTCTTAGACGCCAAAATGAAGTTTGGGGGAAATACAATATCGCGTGCTTACATCTCGCAACATTTCACAGACCGTTCAGGGTGAATATTGTTCAATGTGTGTAGTGTAATTCACAGAGAGCACCCGAAGCAAGGAGGCATTGATGTATTCAAGTGAGCTTGCGTATATACATGTTAGGGGTAAAAAACGAAACAAGATACAATGACATGGATGGGCTCATTGAACGAGAGAGAAAGAACGAGCATGGGAAAAGGAGGGATAGTGAATAAAGGGGGGTGGTAGGAGAGTGGATCGTTGTTGCAGATCGACGAAAATATAAAGCCTAGACCATCAGCTGCCATTACTTATAAACGTCTCCAATTCTTCACAATCTTCTTTTTCATCTATTTTACTTATCCTCCTTTTTATTTGAAAACGATTCATGATGATGAAAAGCTTGTATCTTCTATGCTTGACAGCTCTTGCCATAGCAGGCCAAGTGGATGCTCAGCCTACTAAATTTCATCGTCGGGCTGGTGATAAAGTTACATGCCGTAACTACAAGACTGACTTTTCTGAAGGACTTGATGGCTGGGTAGGCGCTTACACACCAGATAATACTTGGGCACAATCAGATCGTGGACTCGAATTGAAACTAGTTCGACCCAATGAATACAAGAATCATGCAAACTACAAGACTTTGGATGGCCCTGATGGTGGGTATAAAAGCATGCCATTGATTCAAAATAACTCATTGTTCCGTATGTATAGGACCCTACAATGAACTTGTCGGTGATGGCCCAACATTTAATTCAACCACCTACATGCATTATGGCAATCTCACAGCTGAAGTGCAATCGGCTGCTGTTGGTGGTGCTGTCACTGCAGTTATTCTTATGGGCGATGGCCGAGATGAAATCGATTTCGAGTGGGTAGGAGGTAAATACGCAAAGGGTTTAACAGAGAGAGAGAACGAGTTTTATTTTACTTGATTTGGTTTAATAAGGGGGTGGAGGGATAATGATGATACAATCGCTAATCGATGTCTCGTTTGATAACCATATCCGATGTTCCACGTGTAGAGCAAGGAAATGATGTCCAGTAAGTATGCATAAAGTGGAAATAGTAGCAATCCTTGCTGACAACCTCTCTCCTTAATTTTTCAGAACAAATTATTTTTGGGGAAAGAAAGTTGTCACTGGTAAAAATGACGAGGCGGTTCCTGTCCACGGTGCACCAACCCACCAAGCTATTCACACCTACAAGATCGAATGGTAAAACTACGATAGGATGACTTGGTTTATACATTTCATTACTAATCCACATGCAAATATGTAGGACACCTAAATACATCAAGTGGTACGTGGATGGTGACTTGAAGCGCACCAGAAAGAAGAGTGACACTTGTGATGACAATGGCGATAATTGCAAGTTCCCAACACAGCCATCGTACGTATAAATCGCTTTTACGTGCACAAAGCCTTGAATTGATTTTTTGGTTATAGACGTATCCAGCTTGGACTCTGGGATGGCAGCGGTAAATCTGGTACAGCAAAATGGGCGCGCGGACCAATTGACGTAAGCAGCGTTGAAAACTCGGCATAATGTGTGTTACTTACAAGTTTGTTATTACTAGTGGCGTAAGCATTCTTCCATTCCTGCATATATCAAGAGCGTTACAACCGAATGCGATCCTGAATATAACAACGTTATTAACGGTGACGAGAACGTGTAATCAAGTGCCCGTTCTGAAATTATTACCATTGTGACCTTGTAGTCTTCTTTTCCCTTTGCATTTAATAACCAGTGTAGTGTTAATGACATACTTTTTCTTCAACCAATACAACGCGCATATCTTGTGATGAAATTACATTTGATAGTAAAAGATAGTCTTCATTCACATTGCTGCTACAGTATTGTAACTGACAGTGCATATGCACAAATGCTCTCGGGGATTTTTTCGTAGATGGAATGCGCGGTAAATGCTTTTCCTATTCAATGACTTGGATAATTTGGTTCCTTTGTTTTCTTCTCTACGACTTTAATTCTAGCATGGATAACTTGCAACAGATCTCTGCAGAGATCCACGACCTTTTAAGGTCTAGTAAACAACATTCACAACGGCTTCAACATACATCAACTGCGACCATCAATACAATTCATAAATTTTTGGTATCACGGAACAAAGGATGGCGTAAAGGTGGTGCTCAAATACAACCTATCGATGCTTGCAAACAAATCAAACCGACATCACAAAGTGTCAGTCATGAACTACAACACATCCCACCCAATCATGATGACAGCGAACTTTCATCCATGTTATCAGAAAAAGTACCAGCAAGCAGTAAGCACCATGTAGATGGCTTACAACCCCAAGCAAGCACAGAGACCGATGCAACTAGCATCACTGATGCAACGTTTCTAACACCGAGCTACACTGTGCCCCACATGAAGCACCACCATGTTGAAGACGAAAAGTCATCATTGTCATCAACAGGCACACTAACACTGTTTGACAATCCTCCAGCCAAATCGTCTTGGCGATTGTTGCACCAACGTCAAAGTTTGCGAAGAGCTGTAACTTGGATTGGACAACCACTCAGCAAAATACTGCGCATGGGTGCCGATGCAACTGCTCTTGATGTTGCACTTAACCTTGATCGTTTCATTGTCTATGATGCCAATAAGAGTCATTTGCAACCATCAAGGTAAGCATGAAAATCTCAAATATAAAGCGTGCGTAAATAGTTAACACGGGATCAGTTCTGCAACATACACAGCTCGACAACTTCACTGTAGAGTGCTTCAGATTACAAATTTCACATCATCTCGTGGTTAGTATTAAAAAGTTCATGAATATGAATGGGTCATATTAATACGCCATGTAAAGAATACCAATACGAATTGGCTGTGCAACTGAATGGCCAAGTTATCCACACTATCACAGGGTTAACCAAGAAAGTGACAAAGGGTGTGAGTGCTGCAAGTCCACAGCAAACATTTACATTGTAAGTATAATCTAACATGTTATGACAAGGCATGAGTATTGAAGAGACACTATACAATTTAGTATGGCAGATGGACCTTTTGAATTGAATCTTGTGTTGATGGGACGCCCTGTTATACCAGCAAGCATTGCAGATGGCATTGCTCGAGTTCGAAATGCATGTAGTAACCATCATGATCACGTGCCACGTCAAATGCCCATTCTTGGATCCAAACAATTGCTTTCTGGCGATTCACTGGATGCTTTTGTATCCCAAGGCATTTGTCGTTACACACTCACACAACCATTATGTGGATCGGCTGATCACTCCAATATGGAGGTGATGCTCATGTTCCGTCTCGACCACGAAGGATCCTCTGATCATCAGCAGCATAGCTTGTATTCTGATACAAGTCTTCCTTTGACAGCTACCACCACAGCCATGGCTGATGATGCAGCAAGTGACGCTTATAGCATCACTCTACACGATGCTTTGGAACATTGTAGGCGAGGTGATTCATTGACCTTTTATGTGAGAGGACAAGGCCATCCTGTAAGTGGTGTGGGGGGAAATAAGGTGAAAAACAAAATCTTGGCATGCTTATGATTATAAACAGGTGTGGATACGCTATTGGGTTAGATTGCATGATCGACACATGTTGCTATTCAACTCTTCATCCCAGGTACTACATGGTTTCAAATGTTTCATGATCCATCCCACTCAACTGACGGTTATCTTTAGGAAAAGCCTGTGGATACCATTCCACTGGAATACATGCGTTTCGCAACACGACCTACAAGTGATGACCAAGAACGCGTTTATATGAGCTCATGCTGTGGTATCGTGTTGCAATTTGATCGCAATAGTGCCACGTTTGTTGAACCAGCACGACTGGATGATAGTGAAGTGCTGGGTGGCAAAGTCTACTTTTATGCCGATAGTGATGCTTGGGCAGCATGTTGGCGACATGCTCTTGCATTACAAGCCAAACCTGGAGTGATGCTGAAAAAAGATCATCAACGACGCGATGGGTGCGTCAATCTACGTTACATGTGGTGAATAGTAGATTCTTTATAATACTCTTTATAAAAGAAAAGATGATGGATACAGTGAAGGAGGGTGGATACAAGCTTTTCCTTCTAAGGGATTTTGCATGTAAAACATAAAAAAGCGAGGTATAATATGTGCGTATATTACATTGCGATAGCAAGATGATGAAACAGTTTTTGTCGATTATATAATATCACTTTCCACAAAGCATTGCATCCACGCTCATATTGGTATTACTTGTTTCAGAGGGGGATGATGTTGCTGGTCGATTGACAGTACGACCCAATCCATGTTTCCTTGCATCAATGATATCCATTGGTTTGAGACCCCTTAGTGGCTGGTGCTGATGTTGGTCATTATCCTTTGTTGTTGCCATTGTCGGTGTAGGTGGTGATTTGTTAAGTGCAAACTGGCTTGTGAAAGGAGCAACTTCTTTAGGCACCATGGGTTGGGGAGATTTGATCCTACTTGGTGGTGGTGGTACATGGGTTGTTGTTTCCTCTTCGTTATCACCATCATTGTCATTCACCCTCCTCTGATGTTTCTGGCGCTCATCAGCTTTTTCAACAGTATGTTTCAAATGCGTGATGTAATCAATAGCACTCTGCAAAATAGTCATCTTGTTTAGATGCTCTTGATCAGCACACGATGGTATCAGTTGCCGTAACTGGATAATCTTATCATTAATCCTTTCACGTCGCCTACGCTCAATAGCACTATGTGACACCTTTCTGGCTAATTCACGCTCATCTGCTGTGCTAGGTCGTGATGCAGGTGAAGTGTGTAAAACTGTTGGTGGTGGTGGTGGAGCTGAATAATACGCAGCTGTTGCCAAACCATTTCCATTGGGTGAAGGCACATCACCTGCAGGTGATCTTGGTGCTTGTACTGGTGGTGGTGCAGCAGGTGTGGCTGTGAAAGGTGGCGATGTTGATGAAGGTGATACCGAAATATAAACAGGATGATGTGGATGATGATGTGGATAAACTGGATAAAATGGTACAAGATGTGGGTGCACTGAAAGTGGTTGTTGAGTGGGATAAGGGATGATCGGCGGTGGTAACACGCTAGTGGAAGGTGTTTGTGAAGGAGATGGTCTTGTACTTGCACGTCTTCTAGGACTTGCTGAAGATGAGTGAGTTGTGGATGATGATTCACTTGTAGTTGATACACGCTTTCGCTTGTTGGTAGCAGCAGTGTTGCTTGTCTTGTCTACAACACTAGTTGTCGGTGATGACAATGTGTTGCTTGTCTTTGTTGGTGACGAAGACTTTGGTGGTGATGGTGGAGTGGTGGGTGAAGCAGCTGTTGACATTATCAGCTTGTGTAAATCATACGAGTGTCGTTTATATTGTCAAAAAGCGAAAGAAAGGAACTCACAACCCCTAGGGAGAGCAAAGGATCAAATATGGTACACAACATTGCAGCAACAGAATGATGGGATCGACCAGTAAAAATATAAAGGGTCAAGTGGTCTGAGATACCAATCGTATGTCTGATCCAGCGACACGTGCCATCATGGCTGGGTGTAAACTGGTCATACTATGAAATGTGAGATTTCCAAACATTCCATGGTGTCGTTGGGATTTCTTAGTGTATATAAAGTGATGAGTTAGTACACGTGTGATAGTCTTTTGAAGAATACAAGGAATACAACATGTCCAGAATGTAATAAAATGAACAAGGGGCGAGAAAACGGTGTTGATGCGGATCGTTATGGAGAAGCTCAGGCCAAGTCATTCGTTCCGCTTAATCCAATCAGCTTCATTCTTGAGCACACACGCATGTTTTCAAGCCTGGGATTTCTCGACTCTAATTTTCCCCGCATTTTACGCCACTCTTTACTCTGGGCTGGCTTATTACACCCAAATCTACATTATCATGATGGTTATGCATGCAACTTTGATGAGCATCATATTACGTCATGCATAAAGCATCCTATCGGAAAGACATTGTCATGTGAGTGATCCTCACCATCACCATTTTAATTTTCTGCATAGTAGCAATTATCGTTTATGCATAAAAGATGACGATGATTATCATATAATATCTAGTTTAGACCTGAAGGGCATGTGTCTGTTTGTGCAGATAACTCTATAAGTATATACTGGGAGGGTGCGGAGTGACAAAACAAGATAATACAAGAAAGCAAATGCATGAAAGAAGGGGAACTAAAGTGCAAATAGATAAATGACAGTGAAAAGGGAATATGAGAAATGTGCATAGTATGAAACGCTTTAAATGTGCCATGCATTGAAAATCTGGTCAATAGCAGGCATGCTGGATCGTCGACGAGGACTACGAGATCGTGGAGAATGACGACGATGGTGGTGAGATTTAACTGTACTTGCTTTGGATGAAACACTGGCACCATCTTCTTTGATTGATTGCTGATCAAAGGCAGCAGAACCAAATTGGAAATGATTGTTTACAAAATCATTCAACAATGAACCTGAAGAGCTGCTGCCAGATGAGCTGCGATCCATAGAGCTAACTGTGGATGACGAACTCCATGTACCAAATTTGCCTTTGCCATGATGGTATACTGAATCATCTGCGTTCTTTGCCGATGTATGGTAAGATTGGCTTTGTTTGGGCTTGTAACGAGAAGGTACGGGTGGCACAGGTGGCAAGCTATGATATCGATCATCAAATTCATCCTCATCAACATCGAGTGATACAGCTGATACTGAATGAGTAAGTGGACGAGTATAACCAGCAGGAAGTGTTAAACGACGGGGCATCCGACCAAAAACTTGAGTTGAGTTGATAGCTTCTCCTTGCACCATTTTGAGATATTGTTGTTCATCAAACATCTTCAAAGCTGCCCATGCTGGATTGAGGAAAGCAAATCGACGCCTAATAGTACCGAGTTTTTCTATAAAGTGAGAGTGGATTAGCTTTTGAAATAGATGATATGAAACAAGTGATATATACGTTTACCAATACCACCTTGAGAAGAGATACCATGCAATGGCTTGTCTGGTGCAGGAATGGTGCCTTTGGTACCTTGACGTAGTGGTGCTTTGCCTTTTACCATTCGGCAAATGTTGCGGGCAATACAAACACCAGCAAGTGTAGCAGCGTAGCCTGTTTTTTCTTCTGCAATGTTGGTTGCATCGCCACCAGCAAAGATATGTTGATATTTGTAATGATTGATTTGCAAAGTTGGCTTTACACAAATGCGTCCCCAATTGTCAACACAGCAGTCAAGATCGTTACTGTTTTGTAATATTTGGCTATTGGGACGTGTGCCTGTAGCCATAAAGACCATATCATAGCCAGTGTATACACGACCACTGGTACCACGATATAGTCCAGCATTTTCACTTCCTTCGACAAAGAAAATGCGCTCGTTGGTAACCACTTCGATACCAAGATCCACCAAATAGTCCATGGCTTTATCACGCTGTGTCGTTTCACTCCGATTAATCACTTGGGGGTGTGAATCAACCAAAGTCACTGTCTTGTGGGGATGTTTGTCAGGAAACGTGCGCAGTGCAATCTCCGATGCCAATTCACAGCCGACTAATCCTCCACCTTTTTCATTGGGGAAGAAAAACAAACACAAATTGCATTAATAAACTGGTTAACAATTGCACCTTACTGAGTATGGCACTTGTACAGGTATACACAACTTACCGACAATGAGCACTTTTTTGGCATTCAAAAGATCGCTATGCACTTGTTCCAGACCGGTCATTCGATAGAGAACAGAAACATCAGTGGATTTGAACTGCGAAGCATATGAACTACCGGTGGCAATCACGAGGTAGTCGAAACAAAGCTATGGATTGTGTCAGCATAAATGAATAATAAAAAAAGAAACTACCATATGCAACTTACAGTTTCGCCATTCACTTGGAGCGATTTAGCACCATCATCAATCTTGGTTGCATAGCCGATAATCACCCGCCCATTTCTGACATAGGCATCGTGTCGTACACGCATGGAGCTGGATTCTTCAGGATTCACCAACCGCTTGATGATTCCGGGGGTATATTCAAATGAATCTGCATTGTATTGATTGTATTAGCGTCATCACTTCCCACAGCTTGTCCTAAACTTTTTAGGTTGTTGGGGTTTCTGGCTAAGATATCTGATATCCTACCTTTAGTATCGATGACCGTGACATGAAACAATGGCATGGGGTCCAATATAGAAGCAACTGTGAATCCCTATCTCCACGTGTAAGTATGCAATGTTATATATATATCCCGATGTCCTATCTTTGATATGTTGGCTAATTACATACCGAGAAGCCACCGCCAATAATAACAACTCGCACTTGGTTTTTGCATGGTGGTTGTTTGATGGACCTTGAATCGAACAAAAGAATGTTTCGGTTAAAATCGATAATAACAACGTGAACGGAAACACGCTTACATGATGTTGATTTTCTTTGTACGGATAAAATCATCAAGTTTGGTTTGCTATGTGATATGCTATCAGATTTGGATTTCACATGATGTTGAGAAAGATGTCTTTACCAATGCTTCCAGTACTTGTTCTTCGGTTTCAATGAGCACCGCTACAGCATCTTCTCGACGAATAATGGCCCATTGGAGATCTTCTATTTCTGCATTGACTTTCTCCTTGGTAGTGATATTGGAGAGTGCAAGTTTTGAATCGTCCGAGAAAAATGATTTTTGCATTCTAATCAATCAAATAAGTAATTGTTGTTGTAAAGATCACTTGATGTATCAGGTACCTCTTTAAGGCGACTTCGGGTGTTTTTGAATAGTCATAACGCAATTGAGACATTGCTTCAATAAATAACAAGTTTTGATGCGCATTGATGCGATGCAAATAGGTTTCAAATGATCGTAGTAATTTTGGATCTGAAAGCACGCTTTGTAGTAAGTGGCTGTTATTAATACTGGTTGCTGACATGAGCGTATGTGTATACGGATGATTTTGATCACAATATGAAAAAGTAATAAAAAAAAAAGGAGAGGAAAGATGTTCACTGACAATGGGACAAGAAAAAGTTTCAGTTTTTTCTTTTGATGACTCGTCCCTGGCAATTTTTTGTACACAGCGGATGTAGATATTACCTTCAGGGTTAGTTGAATGTCTGTGCAATTGCTCAATGCACTCCACCCCCCAAGGAGTTCTCCCCGCTCCACAACTGCCCAATTATTGCCAACGGAAAGACACTAAACAAAGAAATAGTCCGCACACAATAGGTGATCGAAGTGTGTAACATGGTCATGCAAATGGCATGATTTCGCAAGCCAATCAATGAGCGGTTCCGATGTCAACTTGACACCACGGGAAAGACAGCACCTTGGCGGTTGCACGCGCTCCTTGATTATCCGAAATCCGATTTGCTTTCCGATCAAATGCGAATAACGCTACTTGTCACAACCCAAGACATTGGAAAAGTATGCGTCATAGAATCCAAGTTTTAACATTAGTGGTAATCATATTCATTTTGAGTGGCATTTATTGAATTAAAGAGATGAAAGCTACAAGAGCACTAAGGTGCCCATAAACGCTATCCAAGCATATGTCTCATATGTCAAATTACATAATCACGCGCGTTTTACTATCCTGAAATCCGTACCTGAATTCCTTATGCCATGTGCTCAACCACGTTCAATGTTTTGAATCCCAAATACCACGTTGATTATGCTGACATTTGCGGATTTATTTACTTTACTATGCTAAGATAAACAACCCAGCCAAGACTATTACAGTGCCAACTTAAACTACGCAAGGACACGTATCTTTGTACACTTTAGGTCCCGGTACACCGGAAAGGAGAGATGTAAAATAGCATGATTTACACTGTATCATCATCTCTTTGTCCAACAATCAACTTGATGTCGTCATTAGAGTAACTTCAAATGTCCTGTCACTTGATCGACCAGTTCCACGGGACCTGTTTATAATGCATGATTATGTAAAACATATGGTATCATTTGTTTTAAAGTTATAAAATAATCGAGATTTCTTACCTGGACCTATACCCAACACGGTACGTGAGCCCGCGGCAATCTGTGTACGACCAGCATCACAAATGCTTTGTGCTGTCAAGTTGAGACTCAATGCAATTGCTTGAAGGTCCAGCCTTAAATAGGAAATACCCTTGATCAGTTATAGCTCTTGAAATCATATCTTGTCCCACAAACAGTAAACTTTTCGGTTGTCACCGTCAGAAAGAACTTACATCTTGTCCTCACTGTCACACTTTAAAGCAACTTTGGCTTGACCGGTTCTTTCCCATATCCGAAGCACCTAAAAAACGAATGATTGGATTAACTCTATGAGTAATACACAATGAGAATCGCTTATTCTTTACCTCTGGATTGGATTTGGAAGCAGACTTGTAACATGCAAGTGTAGCATGTCCACACTATTGTCTTGGCAATCAATGCATGTACAATAAAAACATCATTTTCCCAATTTTACCTGAGCTGCAACCTTGCCCTTAGTCATGCCGAGGTCTGTGCGTACCACAAGCACCTACAATTCACATATACACGGTAATGAGACACGAGTGTAAAACATCCAAGAATAATGCCTACCATTTTAAAATTGTTGCCGTATTTGCCAACATCCACTTTGCCTACAGGAGCTTCATCGAGATCCGAATCGCTATCTGCTTCTTCAGCTTGAGATTCTTGGGTTGCCATGACATGGGCATCCTTTAGAAAAGTTTGAGTGTTCATTGCTGTACCTTCATGGGGTCAATTTACCTTGCGATTGGCAAACTTTTGACCGATAAAGAAACCAGTCAACAAGGCAGCCACGGTTGTTGCCGTAAGCTGCAGAATGGGAAGTGACTCTAGTGATTCGCGCGACATGTTGAAAGGCGAAAGAGCGGGTGGTCAAGAGAAATTTGAAAGTGATGGATCTGTATCACGTGTCCTTGCATGTACCCATTCCAACCCAAATATTGTGTAGCATAGCAACAGATCCCTATCCTATCAAGATTTGTCTAAAAACCTTGCCCCTAATAACGTATACACTAAATCCCCAATTACAATGAAGCACAATGATTTAAGTGATAAAATAATGAAACTTGTTTATGTCTTTTTTTTTGTAAGATGCTATGACATGTTTGGATTATCTTTATAACGGTTGCTGTCAGCTTTCGCAATACGGGGTTTGCTATCTCATCATCTAAAGTGCTTCGTCTTCTTCCATCGTTGCCGGCAACTCTGATGGTTTCACCATGCCAGGAATAGCCAAAGCCTTTTCACGTTCTTCCTTCCTCTTGGCTTCCATTTCAGCTTCCTTCTCCTCGAGATACAATTCCGCATTTTCTCCAGCAAATTCTTTCAGCTGGATAAGGAAATCACGTACTTCCAGCTTGAATTTGGGTGGCACATTGTTGTATTCGAACATTGCCATAACAAACACCTTGATCTGGCCACTATGGTATGGATCATGTTAGCAAATTTCTGACAAAAAAGGAAAAAGAAGAACATACCTCTGCAAATGTGGAAATGCATTCTGGAGTAAAGCAGTGACGTAGTTTTCCAAGAATTGAGCATTGGTGATGTTTGGGTTGCTAATTGTTGATGGATCAAAGAGAGGAACTTGGATACGGTTGGTAGTGACCAAATTAAACAGCTGAGCAAGTACTTCAGTTTGTCCCTTGAAGCCTATTTTTTAAAAGTCAGTGATGCTTCCCAAGGATGTAACAGTAGAATACTAACCGCTCTTGTGATCACGATCTGTGAGTACAAAGAAGATATCTTGAAGAATGCTTCGATAATATGACTGATAAAAGGCTCCTGCAATAGCAGGATCTTGCCGGCTGATGTTGTCGATAAGCTCACCACAAATTTGTAAACCGATATCAGCAATGTCACGCATTGTGTGCTTGAAACCCCAGACTACACTATCGATAAACAACTTGAATTGGGCAGGTGCAAGCTCCAAAAGTGCTATAGAATAGAAAATATGACCATCAGATCACGTCAACGCGTAGAATAAATATACTCGATACTTACCAGGGAAGCAATGAAGGTTGATTGCCCGTATCATATTGTAGAAACCAGTGCGGTGCTCAGGGAATTCGGTGAAGTCCTTGGTGATCATATTCAGAGTTGGCTCGAATGTTGCTTCCAGAATGGATGGTATACGAGGTGTCATTAGTCCCTATAAGCATGAACTTTAGTTTCATGAAGCAATTCATCCCATGAATGATACGAACCCGAAGCTTGTTAACCATTGTAGCAAGTACGTTCAATACTTCAGCATCCCGTGCGATATCAACACCGTTTCTGTAATCACCAAGTACTGCTTCGAAGAAAGGTACCACCATATGCTGGTCCACACGTGTCAAATCATCTGCACACTCCAGGTATGCATCAATCAGCTTCAATATTTCTTTCTTGATCGTCCGCAGACCACGAACTCGAGGTGTCTTGATAGCAATTTCTCCTATGGAAAAGAAAAGCATATGGTTAATCCAAGTGCTGATTACATTTTATCAACGACAATTACCTTGTGATGCGACAGCTTGTGAAACAAGGTTACCAACGACACCATATAATGACAAGAGATCCATATAGATATTCTGCAACTGGAAAATGTAACCAGGACCAACAGAGATACAAGCCGAAACATTGGTCTTGATCACATTGCCAAGAATCTTGACTTCATTGGCATTATCTAACACGTTCACATCCTTCTTGACTTGCTCCATAATTTGATTCCACTAGATTTGTAATAAATTAGTCATAGTGATAAGAACCATGGCCTATCCATTACTTACGGCAGTATTGGGCAAATGCATAAAGTTCGCCATGAGACGCTCCTGTGCTGGCTTTTGGTTTTGTGCAGAGATCATGTAACCGACAGCTTCGTAGAATGTGTTGATCTATACCAAGTTAGTCTCATGTACAACACGAGTGAGATGAAGAGAAAATGTACCTGTTGAGGAAGGAGATCGGAAGTGATACCGTCAATAGATTCGAGAATCTCATCAATGAAAGGGCGTAATTCGCCTTGCTTTTGCTGAATAAAGTGACCCTTGCATTTCTGAGAAATCTTGATGAACGTGTCACAGGCCATGTCTTGTACACCCTCATGAGATTCATGCATGAATTCAAAGAGCTTATTGACAACAGTTTTCAAGAACTTCCAATGTGCCTTCAAGAACCGAGGATATTGACCGACAGTATACATGATATTGGATGCCACAACTGCCTTGTTGTCTTTGCCACTTTTTCTTTCGCACAAGCTAAGCAACTCCTTAATCACAGTCACCAAGAAACGCTTTTCAGTTTCCTCATTCATAGCACCGGAAATAGAACCAATGGCCCAACAGAGCTTGTTGAGATTCTGCCAAGACCATTCACTACCATCCATCTTGAAAAAAAAAGTCAGTGACCTGAAACTATTTCATTGCTTCCCCCCCTTTTTTTTAATTACCTGTCTGGCAAGCTTTTCAGTCATGATTTGCTCAGTGTCTTGAACATCCAGATTGGTAAGATACACGAGCACTTCCTTCATGCTCTTGTACAAGACAATAGTATCGCTTTCCTTGACAAATTCACGGACAATTTCGCCTTCGTCATTCTCGACAACGAGCACCTACGATTTGAAATTAGCGACATGCAACAAGTATTTTGTGTGGTGGGTCATACCTCTTCTGGCTTGACCATGCGTTCAATCATAACAACACGAAGACTTGACAACACATCCACATAACGAGCTTTACGTGGGCGGTATCCTTGTCCTTGGTTCATTCCCATCATGCCAGTGTTGAGCTCAAGTAGATGTTCCGATTGTGGAATTGCACGCACTTCTTCAAAGAGCTCTTGTACCTAGTCAAATGAAATGCATCAATATAATTCATCATGTAATCCTATCCACCTATTCCCCCCTCACTTACAAGGCCTGCCCAATATTCGAGACAAATCTTGAAAATTTCACGGTCTTCCACACTTGAGATCTTGATTAAATAGTAGTGTGCATTGATCAAGAGTTCCTGAGTATTGGGAGCTTGTTCGATAATCTAGCATATATTGATTAGCATCATCGGGTAGAATCTCCAAGTTTAATATATACCTTGAGATGAGCTGACAAGAAGCTTGTCAAGAAGAGAGCGAGATTTTGAACGAATTCCTGATCATCATCGGTACTGTTTTCGTAGACGTTGGCAACATCTATATGTAATTTTTAAAATGATCAATAGTTGTTATCAGTAAGAATGTTACAGAAATGATTTACCAGTATTGGGTGGTATCATAACGTTCACGGCGCTCATTACGCTGGTGAAGAGAAAGGCGAGCTTCTCGTGGTATTGTGTGTCGACACTGAGACCGCCAATCTCGGTCAAGCATTTGAGCGTAACATTGCGGAACTGAGTCACCTCGAAGAACTAGGTAATAACGTGAGTATGATCCAATGATATCATTGATTTTGACTTACTCTTGTGCGTAGTGTCTCGATAAGATCGGTTTCAAAAATGTAACCAAGAGGGATCCAATTAAGGAAACGTAACAAGGTCTCCAAAGTTGCCTTGATGAGACTGGGTTTTTGAGCCTTGTCGAGCACCTCTTTACAAAGTTGATAAATCTCAGAAAACTCTCCACACATTTGGTTGCGTAAATTGGATGTCTTGATTTGGGTCATTTGTTCTGCTGAATAATCAAAGATTTCCTCACTAAACCGCAGTAACCGGTATGGGTCAGTATATCCGCGCATAAACCCAGCCAATGCTCATTATGCATTACTCACCTCAACAACTTCAAGATGGCCATGTTGTTTTCACACAAGGAAAGATTGGATTTGCTTGATGCAACAATTTCAGGAATGAAAGATGGCCAGTTGCGGGGCCATTCTTGCTTGAGAATCTAATTTCATGTGAGATACAAAGCGCGTTCTAAAGCGTCCCATCTCTCTTACCTGAACAAGCACCATGTTGAGTTTGTTGATATAAGTTTTTTCTTTTGCCAAAGTAGTTTCATCAGATGACACCTTGACAATCACATTGACAATAAAATAACGGATAGCTAGAAGATATAACGCTGTCAGTATCATTCCTATATCAAGTATCACCCATTCGTATTACCGTTTCGACTCTCAGGGACAAGGGTATTCCATCTCGTTTGCACAAATTTCTCAAGAATCTGAAGTGCAATAAACTATACAATAGAATTCACGGCGTGTTAGTTTGCATTGTGGGAAAAAATGCCATGGCGTCGTGTTGTTGTAAATGGCGTGCATGTGTGTGCGTGTATGTGTAGTGAAATGCGTGTTGTTGGTACCCACCTTGGTTTGCGATACGTTGGAACGTTCGAGAATGCAGTCGACTCGGGTCCATGCCTCTTCATGATCTTGGAACTGGGTCAACAGTTGCTGTGCGAGTTGTTGCTAA
Source organism: Lichtheimia hyalospora FSU 10163 (assembly GCA_025094155.1). Classification (NCBI taxonomy): domain Eukaryota; kingdom Fungi; phylum Mucoromycota; class Mucoromycetes; order Mucorales; family Lichtheimiaceae; genus Lichtheimia; species Lichtheimia hyalospora. Next base: position 76,870 of record PTRB01000066.1, read on the forward strand.
AAGGGGGAAATGGCACAAGTGAAGGGGAAAGAAATGGACATGTTAACATTGTTGCTATAGTAGACTTTTATAACAAGAAATACCTCAGAACCAGAGCCAGTGAAGAAGGTCATGACAACTCGATCAAGAACTTGAACGTCCAAATCTTTGCTAAAGTCTAGAATGCTTTCAGCCATATTGGAGTCGTTCTTTGTGAAAGACGGCGCGCCGCATTGCCGAATCTGTAGGAAAAGGTCGACTCGGTAAGTCACACATGACGTGTGCGGAAAAAGACACCATGGTCGCTCGAGCCATCCCATTCATGCTTACATATACCAAGGATATACAATCAAGTGTCTTGTGATTATGCAAGGATAATAAACTACATTCTATTCATAGTTTACCTTGAAAAGTCGTTTTATCAATATTCATCACGTGATCATTTGCCCACACACATCTCTCCTTATGCAATATAGCTTTGAATCAACTCCATTCTCTCATGGTGATTATATATAAGCATGATATATTAGAAGTTACCTCTCTCTCTTCTCCCACCCATCCTATTCTTGTCCATTCTTTACTTGCATAACCACTTTGCTTTGGATCGTGTGTCATTGACTACGAAATAAAATGCAAAATAACACTTCCACTTGTCAAGTTCCCTTTGAAGGATCAGAGAAACTTTTGGAGATATGGTTCCCAACTACAGAATCGAATGACATGAACAATCTTCGCAGGATCGAGCGATGTGTTTGGCAGGATATGCTACGCGATGCAGCCAAATGCTCGATACTTGGAGTGATCAGTAATGATTACATGGATGCATATCTTTTAAGGCATGTAAACTTGACAGCATCGTATCCCATACAATGATGATACTTTTCTAACTTCATTTCAAGTGAGTCATCCATGTTCATCTATCCACACAAGATGATTATCAAGACCTGTGGTACCACTACTCTACTGACTGCACTTCCCCATGTATTCACAATTGCTCACAAGTATTGCGGATATCAAGAACCTTGTATTTGTTTCTATTCGAGAAAGGCATTCTTATTCCCAGAGCTTCAATCCTCGCCTCATCAAAGTTGGAAAGAAGAAATACGTTTTATGGATAGGATGTTTGGTAAGCACAACGATTTCATCATGATGCTCTTTTCTTTTACTCAAATGGAAAGGTGTTATCAGGAAGGCATGGTCAAGTATTCACAGTGGGTGACACTACTAGTAGCGCATGGCATCTTTATGTGACAGGGCAATGTGACATGAACAATACATCCATCACCGGTGGGAACTCTTGTGATGAGACATTGGAGATATTAATGTTGGATCTTGACCCTGGTATTGCAAAGGAGTTTTACTGTGATCATGCTATGGCTAGATCAGAAGGTGGCAAGCGCGTAAGCGAAAGAACATGTATTTCGACATTGTATCCCTGTGCCATGATGGATTCATTCCAGTTTGAACCCTGTGGATATTCTGCGAATGGGTTGTTGCAAGATGGCTACTTTACAATCCATGTCACTCCAGAGCCGGAATGGTCTTATGCCTCATTTGAAACAAATATTCCTGCATCACCCACATTAATCCGTCATGTGCTTGATATCTTTCAACCTGGATCATTCTCGGTCATCCTGCTTTCTTCTGATGATTTGACAAACACATTGGGAATCACCGATGGCTATCAGGGTTACGAGCGGCGCACCCATGTCTATCAAGACTTTGATCATTATAATCTTGCTTTTGGGCAATACGAAAGGATTGATAGTAGTAGCATATAAAAGCACAATACATTTATTACTGTATGATAGTTACAATGTTGTTTTGGTCAATGGATACTGGTAGCATAATGCATTTTATTATGTACTTAAAATTCCCACCACTTTTTCCGTGCTTGTCGTTCATTGTATTCACGCACTGCCTTTAAAAAGTCGCCTGATTGTGCACTCATATCTTCGAATTTGTTTTGTAATTGATCGAGCTTTTCGCCACGTTCGTTCATTTTTTGGCTTAGTTCTTGGAAAACACCACCTAAACCACTGCCACTTGCTTCTGCGCTGGCTTGATGCTCCTCAGATGACTTGCTTGCTTTGGCAGGTGCACCCAGTATCGGCCTTTTACCCACTATACTCTTTTTGTCAGCATGTGTGTTTTGTTTTAACAACATCTTGTCAACTTACTCAGGGTATCCAATTCTTCTACAGTGAAGGGACCCTTTTGGAATGCGCCTTGTACAGATTCGAGCCACGACTTTTTGGGTTTTTGGGTAGTGATTGTTGTTGTCGGATGGGGTGGTACCCTCCTACTAGGATCAAAGAGCATGACATCTTCACCGCATGATCTGGAAATACATAAAGTCAGTCGCATTGTTTCCTGTTTCTGCTAAATTACTCACATTGAGTTTTGTAACAAGGAAAGATATTGCTCCAATTCGCAAAGACCTGTCCATGCAACAATGCGACCATCCGTACTCAATGACATGTTATCCAGTAAATCTCTAACAGCCAACTCGTTGGGTAAACTGATCCGTGCAATAGGAAGAAGATGGGGCAGTGAATAGTAAATGATGGCACCACTCTGTAGTACTACAGCTAGGCATGTGCCCACTAGAGTAATAATTGTTCTTAGTCACACATACTTTTTTTCGCTCATAAAAACATTGATTTTACCTTTTTGAACCATCATTATTTGGCTGTGTATGATCATATCTTCCTGACTGCATCCATCAATATCGTGAAGATGTGCTGTGAAAAGACGAATGTTGTAGCCTGATAAAACGGTTGCAATTTGTTTGGATGTTGATATGACAATCAAATGAGGATGGGGTTGTGGTCTGTATTCCCATTTGGATGCATGTGGTGCTCGTTTAATATGCTGTGTAGTGGTTGCTTCAGCATTTGCAGATTCGGTAGCGGATGCTGATGGAGGAGAAGTGTCTTCTGTTGGCAAAGGAGGTGGAGGTGGAGGTGGTTCCTTGTTGGCTCGAGCACTTGATTTAGAAAGTTTACGTGTTGTTCGACGAAGTAATCCCATGGATCCACTTGATTTCTCGCTCTTGCTGCTAGCACCATCGTCATCCTTGCTCAAACTCCTACCCGATTCATGGGATTTACGTCCAGCAGCCATATTCTCATCTTCTGGTGAAGTTGTTGATGTGGATGGATGTAATTCCATTGGTTGACTCTCCTGTTCCTTTGGTGGTGGAACCTTTGGTACCATGGATGTTTGTAATACACCTTGCATATCAAACACATGTGTATCAATCACTGCTGATGTAGAATTGTTGCTTATAAGAATAGGCGGTTTATCGGGGGAGCTGATATCGTGTTGGTATACAAGTCCATTGTCCAAGCCAACAAAGAGTTGCAAACTTGGATCAGTGCCTAAATTGCTAATGAGAAACAACTTCATAATACAAAGAACGGATTATCATTCACTTACTCTCTAATGACGCATATGTTCTATAAAAGCGAATGGATGATATAGTTGCCGTGCTCATTTGCTTAGGTTTCTGATTGGGATCTTCATTGTCGTCCTCGTTGGGTGTATCTTCTTGATGCTCCGTTTCAGCTGAAATAAACACTGGGAGTAAGAAACCAGTCGAGATGAGCATTCAATTCGTTGATGATTTACCTTGTATATCGGTGGTATATACTGTGCGTCCAAACAGTGTATTGATGACAAACACCTTTCCATCTGTTGTAGCTACAGCCAACCTATTTTTGATCTGTCAGGAGTGTATCAATAAAACAATGAGTAACAGCATACGTACATATCTCCACCAGAAGCGACAAGTTTTTTAACAGAAGCAGTGAACTTGATTCGCATGGCAGGAGCGAAACATGGTGGGTTGATATCACCTTCCAATAGTTCAATGGCAGGTGTAGGTGTGGTTGGTTCAGGAGCAGGAGCAGGTGGTGTGGCTTTAGCTTCTTGCTGTTGTTGCTCTTGTATTACATCTTCTGTTGCTGTGGTGACAGGTGGTTGCTGAGTGATGTTTTCGTTGCTCATCTCATCAGTTGTCTCTTGTACGATATGTTCATCACCCTTTTCAGTATTGACAGGTTCTTCAGTTTCCATATCTTTGAGTAGTTCAGAAATCTCTTCGATCGTATTGTCGCAATTCTTGATAAAGGCTTCTTGTGTCGTTTGAGAAAGTTGATGTTGACTATCACGTGGTGGATGATGGGTATATTGTATTACTGTCCCATTGTCAAGGGCAACAAACAAGGATGCTGATTGAATGTCGAACTCGACTTGACTGATCTTTGTTTTTGAATCTTGGATATCTTGAATGTAATCAATTGTAAGATGTGTCAATGGTCGAAGTGATGTATAAGATGCATCCCAAATATGAATGATACGATGGGCATGGATAGTAATGAGTAAATCGTTTGAATCAATCCGATACACGTGACCATTGCCAGCAACACCGCCTGTCAGGGGTAAATAATGAGTAGGTGGCATGTTGGTTTGATCGATGGCGTTTATGCGTTGGAATGTTGATTCTGGTACTTGAGTAAAGTGATATGCATTTGAAACGGGCGGATCAAGAAATTGAAGAGCTGAAGGCAACGTAAGCTGTGGATAACCATGACCCAGTCCATAAGCACGAATGGCACCATCACAACCCACTACCAATAAACCTAGAGGATTATGCATCCCAAGGAAATAAGGGTCTCGACTGAGCAATATAAAGTCTGATACATCCACGGATGTTGATAAGATGGTTTGTCGTCGAGCATCCCGTTGATCGCTTTCAATATCAAATTCCATAATATGTAATCCTCGAATATCAGGAAGATCAGAGCCACCTGCCACCACAAGGAATGATCTCTTGGATGAATCATCCACGTACCATAACATTCGATAAATAGGTTCACAAGGATCAGTAGAGGGTGATGTGGATGGACTTGCATGAAACGCTCTTCTCGTCAAAACCGGTTTATGGTCGGAACGTGTATCCCAAAGTCGCATGTATCCATCATCATATCCAGCCATGAACCGATTTCCACATGGGCTCCATGCCAAACAAGTGAGCTGCGATGGCTGAACCGAGAATCGTTTCTTGATTGTTTGCTCACGGATATTCCAAAGATAAACAGCTGACTCGTATCCAATTAATAGCAAGCTAAGATCCGTTGGATGCATTTGAAGAGCAACTACTAAACTACTCGTCTTTGTCGTTGATGTTGGTTCCTGATTCGATCGTGCTCCATCTTCGAGAACTAAATCTGGGATGCCGTACTCTTCCGAAAATCGACCTTTGATTATATCAAATACATCCACATTGCCATCAGCAAATCCAACAAAGAGCCAATCCGTGCCAGTACAATATTCAAGTGCTGTAATAATGGAAGGTGTTGTAACCACATGCTTGGCTCGTTTCGTCTTGAGATCATAGACAGTGATCACATTCTTCATATCCACTGCTACCAAGAAAGGTTGGCCAATCTTGAACTGAAGATACTTGATCCTTGTAGGATTATTGAGTACTAACTCGGCCGAGATGCCTCTTCCGAATAACCGGATGTATGTGTCTTGCTCAAAGCCTCCGCCTAACATTTGAAAATATATCATCAACCTACTATCACAGGGTAAACTTTATACTTGTAACATACCTACAGCAAGTAACCCTGCAATAGGATCAAATGCTACTGCTGACACTGTGCCAGAGACACCATAAGTGGCCATCTAGAGAAAGCTCATTGAGTTATCGTGTATGGGAGAGGGAACAAGTGTTTCACACCTTTAATAACCCGATATGTGCTGCCTCGATCGATTCCGACATTGACTTGTCGAGACGCTTGTCTTTTGCCAACACGGCTCTTGATAATGCATTTTCCTTCGCCTTTTGAGCGAATCCAGAGATCTTGTCAAAGATGGTCATCAAAGAAAGCACAGTCGTTCCTTTCCTTTCACGGCGCAGGATCAAAGTAACAAGCGTGTTTGAAATGCCGCTTTGTTTCGAGCTATTGCCGACTATCCACCAGATAGAGGGGGGTGCATCATACCACTGCATGTTCTTCACTATAAGAATCACCATCATGATCACAAATCAACTCTCATAGATCTAACATAATCCCCATTACATGGAATGGTTGGTACTTTAATGCAGTTGTTTGAATGAAATAAAACGCATTGTTTATATGTCAATTCTCAAGCAATTGGGACCTGCGTTGCATAGCAACAATTTCCAACAAGACATCAACGAGAATCGAAAGCCACTTGAGCAAGCGTGGCAACACTGTTATACTTGATGCAATATTCATCCCACACCATTTATATTGTATTATTATGAATCAAGCAATGTAAAAAAGGCACATGATATGAAATGCTGCGTATTATATGAGTCAAGTTGATTGGCACGATGAAAAACAGTATTAAGAGCATGTCATAAATTAATTGGAATGGTTGTGAATGAATCATTTTATAAAGAATAGAGAGGTGACCAAGGTAGTGATTGTGAGTGGATGGATGTCTCCAATCTAGTGCTACTGCGGGAAGGTGAGGACTAAAGCAAAAGGGGAGTCACATACTTAAATCCTTGTTTTTGCTGGCAGTACACTTTCTTTCTATCTCGCGCCATGTCTGACAAAGAGAACGACCCCGTTGCCGAGCAAATCCAAGATGAGGAGGTACGCCCATTGACACCATGGAAAGCACTCGTTTATTCACAATGACCAACAATGAATATTACAGCCTGACTTCTCCAAGCTCAAGAAGAAGAAAAAGTCCAAGAAAAAGGTTGACTTTGACGTTGACGAGGCAGCAAACGACACAAAGGAAGAAGGTACTGCAACTGTACCCCATGACAACTGGAAACAATAAAATCTTATCGTCATTCTCGTCTAGTTGCTCCTGCCGACAATGCTGAAGAAGATCCTGAAGCAATGTTTGCCGATCTCAAGAAGAAAAAGAAGAAAAAGTCCAAGAGTCTACCCGTACGTTGAGCATATGTATGGGATCATTTATTAAGATATTAACAAGTGGTTATTTAGGAAGAGGATGGTGAAGCACCAGCACCTGCAGAGGGAAATGATGAAGATCTTGATTTTGGAGCAATGAAGAAGAAGAAGAAGAAAAAGAAAAACATGGCCGAATTCGAAGCAGAGCTTGCTGAACAAGATGGCACTGATACCACAAGCGCCGCTGAAGAAAAGAAGCAAGGTGGTGGCGAAGAAGCATGGCTTAACAGCGACCGTGATTATCAATATGAAGAGGTAAATGGTACTCGTTTATTTAAAGGAACGCAATGACTTATGATGTGATTTAGTTGTTGGGTCGTGTATTCAAGATCTTAAGACAAAACAATCCTGAATTGGCAGGCGAGAAGAGACGCTACACTATTGTTCCACCTTCCATTCACCGTGATGGTAGCAAGAAGACTGTTTTCGCCAATGTTGCTGATATTTGCAAGCGGTATGACAACAAATAACCTTGATATCATGAGCGTGTATGACTAACAATGTGCAATCCTAATAGTCTTCATCGTCAACCTGAGCACGTGATTCAATTCTTGTTTACTGAATTGGGTACAACTGGTTCTGTGGATGGTGCGCAACAATTGATTATCAAGGGTCGATGGCAACAAAAGCAAATTGAAAACGTGCTTCGTCGATATATCGGTAAGTGTGTGTGTGTGTTGTATCATAAAGTCAAAGCCTAACAAGATGTATTATTCTAGTTGAATATGTTACTTGCAAGACCTGTAAGAGCCCAGACACTATCTTATCCAAGGACAATCGTCTTTACTTTGTGCAATGTGAATCATGTGGTTCTACACGATCTGTATCTGCTATCAAAACTGGTTTCAAGGCTCAAACTAGGGATGACAGGCGGGCGCTTAGAGCATAATCGTTTTCATACAAAAAAAGATAATATATTTTGTTTCCCGCAAATCATCCTTCTTACGACAACATTCCTTTATTATCTTATTCTCATGATTCCTATTCTTCCTTATCACTTTCTCAACTCGCCTGTTGTGCAGCATGAAGCATCACCAGCATTCGTGGCAGATGTCATTGTCCAATTCTCAAAACAAGTCATGCGTCCAAGAGTTATGCTCCCATTGCTCGCTGTCATCATTCTACTGTTCGACCTCGATGACGCATTCGATATGGATGACGAGTTTTTCTTGGAAGACGAGCAAGACGCAAGAGACGAGCAAGATAACTAAACGATAGCGTGTAAATAGCAACCACCTTTTTGGGCCTGTATATATCGAACCATTAAACCAAACTTGACTATTGAAAGAACGTCATTCTCACACACTGGTGTAGTGAGGGGTGTGTTGGAAGGGAAGGTTGCCATGGAGCAAATTGCTATGCATCCACCTGAGATCATTGATATCTTTTCATGCCATGAATAAACACGTATGCATATATTATGCAGACTCAGCTTGTATGAATATATAATGTGTTTGAGAGAATCGTTACAAGGTCTATATATACATCTTTTATTGGTCGCATTATAAATTAAGCACGCTTGACGAGCTTGTCAGCAGAAACCAGTTCCTTGCTAACAAGATAATCAATGATTTGCTGAACACCTTGTTCAACCGATACTTCGTGGGTCTTGACATGAATCTCAGGTTGTTCAGGTGCTTCATAGGGAGCCGAGATACCAGTGAATTCCTTAATCTCACCAGCCTTGGCTTTCTTGTACAAGCCCTTGGGATCACGCTGCTCAACAACTTCCAAGGGAGCATCGGCATAGACTTCAATAAAAGGAATACCGGCAGCTTCGTGTAATTGTCTAGCAGACTCACGATCTTGACGATAAGGGCTGATGAAAGAAGTGACTGCAATGGTGGTTGCATCAGCAAATAACTTGGCAACCTAAAATATATCCCATGATGAATATCTTGAATACTCTCTTTTGTATCACTTTATCTTACCTCGGAGATACGGCGAATGTTTTCCGTGCGATCTTCAGGGCCAAAGCCAAGGTTCTTGTTCAAACCAAAGCGAATATTGTCACCATCAAGTCGATAAGCAGAGATACCGGAATGTAACAAAGTTTGTTCAAGAGCAGTAGCAAGTGTCGATTTGCCGGATGCAGATAAACCAGTGAACCAGATAGTGAAGCCCTGTGAATGTTTGGTGAATACCAGTAACGTGGATGATGCCGTTGTCATAAATAAATAAATACCTTTTGACCAAGGAGAGATTGACGCTCGGTTAAAGAGACAGCGCCTTCGTGCCAGGTGATGTTGGTTGCCATAATTGAAAAGAAAGAGTGGTGTGAAATGAAGTGAGCATGGACCCAGAAAATAAATACTACAAGATCGGGGACGGAGAAACTGATTCTCCTATTGGCTGTTTGGTCGATTGCGCCATTGATGCTGTCAGGCACTGCATCTTATTGTATTCTAACTTGGCATCATCTTCCAAGTAGTCATAGAGTATATGTTCAAAAAGTACTTTTAAAACGATATGGAATGCTCATCATCCTTGTACCATCTTATGTATCAGCAGTCGCGTGATGGGTGCCTTGTACCTTGCTCACTCTCACGCATTATGTATGTATTTTATCAACAGCTGCAGCCAATAGTTTAAAAATGAAAGAATAGTATAAAGGGTGTGCATCAGTGATGGGAAACTTAAAAGTGGATGCTATGGCGTAAGAGTGAGCACACATGACATCCAGCATTTGCCTTGCATGGCGCCTTCTCCGCACGCCCATTGGATACAGTCGTCAGCTGAGAGAAAGGGTTATCACCCTCGATCATTGCTGCACTTGGCAACCAAAGTGATAAGTGGGAAAATTCAACCCACGTTGTTCCTGCACCTTTTTCTTTTACTTTCTTTATTTCAAACTCTAAAGGACAATGCCTGTTCCAAGCAAGCATTCGTACACTGCAATTCCTTCAGAACCCAATTCAGAAAAGGAATTCCAACCCACACGTCGCAATGCTGTAAGTTTCTATGGTTCTTTATCTTTTTGCGTATCTCATTCTTTTTCATAGAAATGGCGCCGGTTCCTTGGTTTAGCTTTACTCGTTCTATTGGGAACCACGGCATTATCAGCATTGGTTGGCATTTCAAAGCATAAAAAGAGTAGGTGGATAAAAGGTACCATCGATGGATGACATGTTGACATGATACCATAGAACATCACAAGCGAAATGTTATCATGATGATCAGTGATGGTTTTGGACCTGCATCTGAGACTTATGCACGTCAATATCATGCATGGAGAGAAGGATTCGAACCCAAGGAAGCACGTTTACCTTTGGATCATGTACATGTTGGCCATAGTCGAACACAAAGCTCATCTAGCTTGGTGACGGATAGCGCTGCAGGTGCCACAGGTAAACATATTGATACAAATATCCCTATCCAATGAGCTAATGTGGAGTGGGGGAATGTTAGCTTTTGCATGCGGTCTCAAGAGTTACAACGGCGCTATCGGAGGTAAAAGTGTAGTCAAGGAGTCATCTTTATGTTACAGATGGATTGATATGTGTGTCATGTAGTGGATCCCGAAAAGGTGCCATGCGGAACTGTGCTTGAATCAGCCAAGGTGCATCATGATATGCTGACAGCTTTGGTGGTCACTTCCCGTATCACTCATGCAACGCCTGCTTCTTTTTCGGCTCATGTTGATTGGCGTGATGATGAGAATACGATTGCTGAGCAACAAATCGGAAACAACCCATTGGGTCGCACGGTGGATTTGATGTTTGGTGGTGGTTCATGTGAATTTACAAGCAACACCACGCAAGACAGTTGCAGATTCGATGATCGCGATCTTTTCACTGAAGCTCAAGAAAAGTTTGGATGGTCCGTAAAGCGAACACGTCAAGAGTTTGATGAAATTCAATCATCTGTTGATCTCCCATTGATGGCTATCTTTTCACCCCAGGCAAGTTTCCCACCACACACACACGCACATCGTGACATCATGTTGACGTTTCATATAGCATATGGACTATGAAATTGACCGCAATCCCGCTGAACAACCTTCTCTCAAGGAAATGGTCGAAAAGGCTTTAGCTATTTTGGATGAGCAATCAAAAAAGACTGGCAAGAGCTTTTTCCTCATGATCGAAGGAAGCCGTATTGATATGGCTGCTCACTCGTAAGTGATGAAATAATGGGTGGGAATGTGTTTCATATCTAACAGGGCATCGATATAGGAATGATCCTGCAGCTCATTTTTATGAAATCTATGAATATCATCAAACAGCTGAAACAGTCTTGCAATTTGCCAAGGAACACAAGGGTACTGTCGTCATTTCCACAAGTGATCACGAGACAGGAGGTCTCACTGTAGGTCGCCAGGTCACTGAAGAATACCCTGAATACAAATGGTGAGTCATTTTTCTCATATGGATGGCTACAATGAACTCACAAGTGTAAAAGGAACCCCGAGGTGATCAGCCGAGTCCGCAATTCATCAGAAGCCTTGGCTCGTGCCTGGAATGCTGCACAACATCAGGAAATTGATACGCTCAACTACCTTCGTCAAGAAATTATTGTTAACGGATTGGGTATTGAAGATGCTACCGAGGATGAAGTGCAATCTTTGGTTTCATGGAAGGACAGTGGAAAGGATATCACCGATCTTGAAAACAGGCTTTCTGATATGGTCAGCCGCCGTGCTTTGATTGGCGTAAGTTATCCATCCGATGGTTACAGGAATGTTATCTGACATATACTTTCTCCCCTGATAGTGGACCACCCACGGTCATACAGCTGTTGATGTTAACCTTTACGCTTATGGCAAGGGTACCAAGGCACTTCGCGGTAGCCATGAAAACATCGAAATTGGTGAATTCATTTCAAATTATCTCAAGTTGGATTTGCAAGATATCACTGAGAGATTGAATGCGTAAGTCAATATTGAATCATGTGACAAAAACAAGCTACTAATGGTCAACTTTAGAGATCAACCATTCGCAGCTGCCAGTGCGGATGAATTGCCTAGAGTATCCAAGCATCAACTCAATTATGATTAAGTACACATCGTTGTGATGCTCTTCATATCTGAATAAAAGCTGTGCATATACCATATTGGCCAAATCTTTAACTCATATCTTGTTATGTATAAAACCTGTGATAATAAAGCTAGCCGTGAATGGACAAACATGTGCCGTTGCCAATTCTAACATACACCTGGGTTACACTTATTCAACGTGCCATGTTTGGCAATGTCAGTTGTATGGATATCATCATCAGCACATCTGTAGGCTCTTTGATAGAAATTCCGCCACTACAATATATTACTTTTGCTCTTTGCTCATTACAGAAATTCACACGCCATATTATGCATACAAATATAGTAAAGGGAGCATCCCATTTCCCTATTGTTACCATAATCTCTTTGATTCCTCTTTTATCATTTTCATTGTTGTCCTCTCATTCTCATCATTATTTTCCCCATTGTGATGTTTGGATCTTTTATATTGTAAAACGAAATCATTGTTACAAGTGCACATTCATTTGGTGATCACTCTTTATAGTTCGGAGCTTTAAATTCAGAAGCGCGAACCATCCAACTGCATGATGCCATTCTATCGTTGATGTGGAACAGTCCAATGTATCATGGATAAATCGATAGTCTGTGTGACAAATTCGATGGCAGCAATTCATCATTCATCAAGAAGACAACTCGAAAAACTGGCAAAAGCGCTGTGCAATTACAGCACTTTTTGACTGTTGTGCTGGCTCATCATGAACGATTTGCAGATTATATCAGCATGGTTTTGCGCTCCAAGGTCTTGGTTATCCTCAAAGTGTCACATAAAAGTATAAGTGTCGCCATTGCTCTATCTTTTTTTCTCACATTCGTAATGCAGCAGCTTTCTTCTCTTTGTCATTGATTAAAAGAATAAAGTTCAACAGCACGCTCTTGACCACGGTGACGATGTTGAGAAGGGTATATTACAAAGAATGCACTGTATATAGTTGCGTTGGGAATTGGATATAAAACTATGTTGTTTTCCATGGTGACAGAGAACAATATCAACTTGGGACTCATTGTTGTTACTATCGTACTTTTGTTAGCGACATATCAATATGACGATAGCTTTATTTTCTATCACAAGTGAAAACATCAACCAGCTACATATGATGCATCTAGGTGATAATTTAGAATAGTAATGATCACTGTTTCCGAGAAGCTTCATATTAAAGAGAAAAGGCTACCATCTCATGGCATGTCATTTATTTCAACGTGATAATGAAATCATGTCAACAATGCAGTGTGCACACAATGTAAAAGCATATGAGAAACTACAAAATGAAATCTTTGACCAAAAGTCAACAACAATTGGTGCCAATCTATTATTATTTTTGTGAGAAAAGCAATGTATTGACAAGTCTTCATCAACGAATTGTCATAAAAAGAAGCAGTGGATCCATTGTAGAGTAATAATAGTGGTGATTGTCCATTGGATGCACACACATCCATAACTTATTTGAAAGGCAAAAGTCAGATAACCGCGTCTGCCGCTTCCTTTCCGACTTGTTTCTTCTCTCCTTCATTCACCATGGCGAATAATGTGGGTCAGCAACCGCCATCTCCTTCTGCCATGCACCTATATCAGAGCGCATCACCCACTACTCCTACACACGTTGATCATGCACGCCATAAAGGATATACATTAGAAGAGGTGCACAGTTGGTCTGAAGCCAAAGTTGCAGAATGGTTATCGCATCTCAATCATGGTCGACATAGAAACAAGTTTATTGGTATGTGGCTCAATACAGACAAGGGGATGATAGCAATAGAGCTTATTGTTTGAATTGATGGTATAGAAAACAATATAACGGGTGCTGTATTACTCGACCTTGACAATGAAGCTTTGAAAGCGATGGATATAAGAACAGTCGGTGAACGAGTAAAGCTATTGGTGGCTGTACGATCTTTACGACAAGAATGTTATGCTGCTGTTGCAAATGCAGCAAGGGCAAGAGTAAGCTTCAATTGCAAGGGGGAGAGGAAGAAAGGAAAGCTTATTGATCACACCTTGATAGATTGCTCATGGTGACCAACGAGTCGATTACCGTATGCATAATCAATCCAGCACATCCATAGCAACAGCACAAACATTGACAGCTGGTTCTTCACTATATCATATTGATGGACATGGGAAACATGAAGGATACAATGTTACAAGCCCACATTCTGAAAAATCATCAAAGTCATCCGAAGGCAAAAGTTTGCTTAATCGATCCAATTCATTCTCACGCTTTCTGGGTCGATCTGATTCGAAAAAGTCTTCTCGTTCTGGTCAAGATGTACCACCTATGCCACCCAGTCCAAAAACTATTCAGAAGGTAGGTGCGTGTTTTATCAATCAAGGAAAAGGGTTTCAATCTCAAAGATGGTTTTAATTATAGCGAAAATCATTGGAGAAAGGCATCATGTCAATGGAAAAAGTCAAGCAGGTATGGATGATAAAAGGAAAGGACGGTGCAAGATGTATTGATATGGTAATTGGCTTAGACATGTGTCAAAGTATTTGGAGAAGAAGGCCAAACTCGCATCGTCAATGTGCACAATACATCGGATGCAAAAGCTATCATGGCCAAAGTGTTGCACAAGTTTGGTATCGACGAATGCAACGCAGATCGCTATTGCATATTTGTTGGTTCAAGTACTAATGGAGAAGGTAAATGGGGATAGAAGAGCGGTATATCTGAAAGGATGATACTAATACTAATGGAATTTATAGCACGTGCACTCAAGGATGATGAACTTGTCGAGATTTGTCGATCAGCTGATCGACCTGAGAAAGAGCGATTGATTTTGAGAAAACGACACATGTATCCTACTCATGAAGAATTCAAGCGAAAAGGAACCACCAATTGGAAGTTTCCAAGAAATCCACTACAATCCGATATCGACAATACAAGTGCATTCAGCATGAATTCTCCCAGCATATCAGAGACACCCCAACCATGGATGCCTGATAAACAAATGACACTCGACATCATTACAGGCTCTTCATCCACCGATAGTCTCAGTTCACGAGCTAGTCGCCGTCCTCAAAATCAAGCACGTGTTCGTCGATTCTTTGGTGAACGACCACCTTCTGAAGTGATTTCATCCAACCTGCCATCCTTCTTTCCTAATCACAAACGCGAAATGCTTGAAACTGCTGGTATTCATGCCAAACGCATGTCCATGACCAGAACATCATCCATGGCGAAAAGAGAAAGTCGAGCTGCTTTTCGCAACAGTGTTCTACCCGAATTGGTATCTGTTTTGGGTGTCGATCTCGGCAAGTTCTTGGAAGAAGAAGAGGAAACACCTGATAATCAAACATTGGATTCAATGAGTCAAGATATGGAGGAGAACGAAAAGCATCAAGATAACCAAGAGGATACAGTGTCAGTAACATTACCTGAAGAGAATGGGACCAATGTACCAAGCATCATTGAGGAACCTGAAACGCCTTGTTCGACCACTGTAACACAATCTACGATGGTGACCGAAACAACAGGTACAATGAAAAAGCCATTGTGCTACAACATGCAGCTCATCTTGAAATTTTAGACATTCCCGACTCAAATGAACCTGAGCGTGACGCACCAATGATATGTAAGGAAACAACCAAGTTAGGGAAAGGATGAGATGTATTGACACTTGTCATTTATAGCCGACGATTCGCCTCTTGCTTGGATGAAGGGTTCACTTATTGGCAGAGGAACATTTGGTGATGTTTATCTTGGTTTGAATCCACTCAATGGAGAGCTCATGGCTGTGAAACAAGTTGAATTGCCTGTCGAAAACTCGGCTACAGAAAATCAAAAACGCTCCATGGTATGGCTTGTTGTATTCTCTCATTATGGTACGATAGGCTAATGATTGAGTAGGTGGAAGCTCTACAGCGAGAGATTGCTCTGTTGAAGGAATTGGAACACGAAAACATTGTACAATATTTGGGTACGTGGATACTATCGGTGTTGTATACGGCATGCTGATTGATTTATGGTTAGGCTCCCAAACCGATATGGCCCATTTCAGTATCTTTCTCGAATATGTACCCGGTGGTTCAGTGGCTGGTCTACTAGCAAGCTATGGTGCCTTCCAAGAACCACTTGTCCAAAGCTTTGTACGTCAAATTCTCAAGGGCTTGAACTATTTGCACGGCAAAGACATTGTACACAGAGATATCAAGGGTGCCAATGTGTTGGGTAAGTTAGACACACAAGTTTTATTTTTGGGTCGGAAGCATAACATGTGCGTGTTATTTTATAGTTGATAACAAAGGAGGTGTCAAGATTAGCGACTTTGGTATCTCGAAAAAGGTGGAAGAAGGTTAGCACTGATATCCATTGAACCCAATTTTTATGGCATAGTTCTTACATTGGGCATAGATATTATGCAAGTTTCATCGGCAGCACATCGACCTAGTTTGCAAGGCTCAATATTCTGGTACGTATAAAAGAACAAGGCGTACAATGAGAAGAAATTGACTTTTTCGATCATGTAGGATGGCACCAGAAGTCGTTAAACAAACGCATTATACCCGCAAAGCCGATATATGGTCATTGGGCTGCATGGTAGTCGAAATGTTCACTGGCGATCATCCCTTCCCTGAATTCTCACAAATGCAAGCCATATTCAAGGTACATGTATGCTCTGTCTTTGGATTGCTATAGTTACTGATACATTATAATAGATTGGAAGCTACACAGCACCAAATATTCCCGAGAACATTAGCGAGGAAGCCAAGGATTTCTTAAAATGCACATTCAAATTGTAAGTGATGCATGCTATATCATTCGTGCACATTCCTAATCAGATTGTTTGTAGAAATCATGAAGAAAGACCAAGTGCAAAGGAGTTATTAGATCATCCATTCTTGAAGATATAGCCTGTTTATTTAAAAAAGCACACCTTGTATATAGAAGAGTAAAATCAAAAATGTTTATTATTAGTCAACATGAGGTGGTGGGTGGTATGATGATGACTTGCTACAATGTGAGAAGAGAGTTTTTACGTTATAGTTGTGCGACAAGGTCATTCCGACACAACAAATGATGACAAAGAGTGAAGCGTAGTATATTTGTATTGTCTATTTGAATCGTGAAGAATGAAAGTGGTTTATTCTTTTTGAATGCGATACATGTCCAGCCATGGCCTTTTAATTTTCTCAAATTTCCAAGCACATGAAGGTTATTGTGTTGTTTAAGCGGAAGCACCAAGGGAGGGGAAAGCAGCAGCGTCTTGGATGTTGACAGCAGGACCGTTGTTCTTGGCACCACGACGGTTGTTACCACGACCACGACGATCACCACCACGACGATCACCACGGAAACCACCACGGGGCTTCTCAACAAAGCGTTGTTCAATCTCAACAACAACCTTTTCCTTGCGAGGCTTTTCAGCGGATTTCTTAGGCTTGGAATCCTACATGATGAAATTTCTTTTAGTCACTTATTTAATAATTTTCCCTCATCCTTTCTTTACCTTGGAAGTAGCAAAGTACTCGGGCTCATCTTCCTTGACAAAAGCAACAGCGTTGTCCCACTTTTTGTCTTCAGAACCTTCGTTAGCCTTACGAGCTTCAGGAAGAGAAACCTTCAAGGACTTGTTGGCCTTTTCAGCAAGGTATTCCTCAAGAGTCTTGACCTTTTCCTCGGCTTCAGCAGCTTCAGCAGCAGCAGCTTCTTCAGCAGCAGGATCCTTGGGGGACAAGCTATCCTTGGCACTATGGCAAAAAAAAAGAACCATAGGAAATCAGCCATCTCTTTTTGTTTTGATTCTATTTCCATTTTACTTACGCTTCAGCTTCAGCGGTCTCAGGATGACCCCAACCTTGCTTTTCCTTCTTTTCAGAATCACTAGGATAATGTGTCAATAATAATGACATAATATATATGACTCGATAGGATACTCACGCAATACCGGTGCCACTGTGGCGATCAAATTGACGGCCACGTTGGGGACGACCATTTTGACGGCCACCACGACGACCACCACGGGGACCTGCATAGAGAAACCTATTAGCATTCCACTCGTCATGGGTCCAATGGGTGTTGCATGTGTTGAATGAAGCCCTTTCAATTTTGGTCCCTGAGCAAACCAATGTTGTTTTCTCGATAATGGTGGTTGCTGCTTCAAGTTTCACCGAAAAGAAAGGGCTTTTGTATGCAATGTTGTATGGGAAATGGATAATTACCAGCGCCATTAGCCTTGGTGTTGCGCTTCTCGGTCTTGGGCTCTTCAGCCTTCTTTTGCTCCTTGGGGGGAGCAACAGGCTTAGGGATGTCGCCATCCTCGTTCAGGAGGTCGAAAATGTTATTGGAGAAGGCGGACATGACTACAACGACCTTGGAATCGATTTAGTTTGCGATAGATGCTGCCTCGAAAGGTGAGGATGGATGGATGGATGTTTCGCAAAAGAGGGAGGAAAGTGGATGGGGAGATTGAGCTCTATAGTCTAATCTGCTCTTTATTTTGGGATCCCGCCAACTAGCATCTCAGTAGCATGTGCAGCAGCGTTTCACACATCATCTATTACTTTTCCCTTCCTCTCTCTATAGAGTAGAATCATCATTATGTGTTCAAATTCCATATTACAGTATCAAAGGATTATCATGAAATGAAAACTATACCATGTTTCTCTGCCAGTGCTATTATACATTATTGTCATGGTGACTACTACTGAAACTTGAAAACATGAAAACTATTGAATCAAAATAAGAGGTCTCAAGCGTGTTTTTTTTTATAATGTATACCTTGATCAATGCACCTGTTCTTCTTTAAATGTTGGCATCATATGAATCATACAGGATATGTTTGCTTGCTGTGATGACTAATATTAGTGTCATGGTGGTCGGCATGACAACGTTTTAATTCCATGTTCTCATGATCAGATCAAATTGCTTTGACAGGAGATTAGAGAAAGGTGCGCGACATCCTCTTATCAGTTTAGTATTTGAAAATGTTTATTTTCCTCCTACAACCAATGACATTCCTTATATTAAAACACTGAAATATAACCCATCATTTTATCATCAATGGCAATTTTGCCTGTGATACACTCACCATATATACAAATGTGTCAGTACATAATGGAATCGATGAATCAATACAACAGCAAATGATGGGATGGAAGATGGAAAAAGTAAAGCGAGATATTGAAGGGTAACCTTTGCTACACCTACGAGTTGGTGTTGCGATATCGGATTATTGCCAATTAGCAATTTGATCCGTGCAGGCGATGAATTAGTAGTATGACAGCTAAAAACAATGAAGCATTTGACAATGAAAAGTAGTAATTTACCATAAGGATAATGGTGGGGGATACAATAAGCAATGAGCACAAGAAGGCAGTGTTGCGATTGTTTTAATAAATCTGATACCAATGTCACTTGATGCTCAGCACGAAGCTGGTAAGAAAATGTCGCGCAACTATTTTCTTTTTTTGATCGACGGAGAGCAACAACTGGCATCACAAATGTTGAAAGCGTGCTTGACACATGCAGAAAATAAAACTCCTTTGTGTGTTAAAGAATCAATGGATGAACCAATGAAAAGCTGTTCTTTGTAAAGAGAAAGAAGCCCATACAAGGTCATGATCTTTTATACGCAAAGTATCCCTAGAGACTAGCTAATAAAAGGATTCTCAGTGATAGCAACTTGCATGAACAGGAATGCTACATGAATGATTCAATTTTGATTGGTCAAAAGGGGAAATTACTCTTTGGCAACATGGTACGACATGACATATCAAGATGAGCATGTCACATGTATTTTGGCGGCTCATGCTTCTTTCCCATCACTGACAATGTCACACAAACTCATTTGGCTATATGCCTATATATATATTGTTACAAGAGACACTTTTATTCTTCAATTGAATTGCAAAAGACAATGAAAATGTGGATGATGTGTATGCGAGTTTGTATTGGTGGGAGTAGTAGTAAGGAAATATTTACATTTTACAAAAAGGTCATGACCACGGCAACGGAGACCAAGGCAGTAACAAAAGGTGCTGCAACGAGAGTGGCAGATGCACCTGTTGAATCATCGCTTGAAGTGTTTTGTGCATCGCATTGTAAGGCAGTAGTGTTTTGGAAAGTGACATTGTTAAGCTGAGCAGCAATCTGAAGGGTCTGGCCACGATTGTAAAAGTCGACAATCAAGAAATTAGGCGCTCTGCCAAATGTCTGAGTACATTCTTGGGCCTGGGCAAGTAGTGATTCCTCCGAATTGGTCTTGTTGGCCGAACCTGATTGAGGAACCTGGATGGTGTTTGTACCCATAGGCAAATTGCCATACAAATAGTGATTCATGCCATACATCATTTCAGATGGGTTGCTAGGATCCGAAGGTCGATCAATGGTGCAGCTAAAGGATGATGCATTTGTATTCTCGTAGGGTGTTTGAAAGTTGTAACTGAATTCAGGATGAAGCCTAGATGATACAAAGAAAAAGCTTAATATATGGATGATTGAAAATGCATTCTTTCCCCTTACCATGGCACACTTGCTTGATCCGCACCCGATTCAACATAGTTGACAAGTCGTTTTCCTGAAGAAACCATTTCACCGAGCGTAGGCCATGTATAGTTATTGGCATCTTGAACATGTGCATATTCTAGCAAACCACTGGATTCATAGGGCGATTGGAAATCGGATGCATCAAAGTCGTGATTGGGGATGTTCCAAAAGATGCTGAGTACTTCATCTGGGTTGTCTTTGAGCCATGAAGCAATCTTGGAAAGCGTATCTGTAGCTGGACCTGCATCGAGAATGGAGCATGAAGTATGACACAAGTTCATGGAAGAGGATGAATTTTCAGCCTTGACAGCAGATAACTTTAGAGCTCGTACACCATCTGCCAACTGAGAAGTGATAGCGCACATTTGTGTGGATGCGGGATTGGCAGCATAAGCATATGAGTTATGCGTCAATACATATGTCAATTCATTGTATGGCTTGGAACAAAATTCACTGTAACCATTGCATTGTTGTTGTCCTGATACTAGAGATATCGAGCTCAACAGTAATGCGCTCAACAAGCTTGCACGGATGAACATGATGGTATATGTGTAATAATACAAAGAAAGTAAAAAGAAAGAAAAAGAGAGAGCGAGAGAGAAAGAAAGATATCAAAGTTCAAACAATGTTTTCTTGAGTGTCTATTTTTATGTTCACTAAGCCGGACGATGTACCAAAAGCACAAAATTGACTTTTCCTTGCGTAGCTCACCTAAAAAAAGAAGGTGTTTGAACACAATGCTGGATACCAACACGTCGTCCAATGGTCCAATGTCATTTGTATTTCCATATGCTTTTGTGATATCCTATCCTTCTCATTATCTTTTTTCGGTGGTTAACAACACGATGTTAGGAGTGCTTGGCAAGAAGGGTGGTCAATTCCAATCCAGCAACCATGCTAATGAGTAGCACTAAACCAGCACACTATTGTATTTTGACACACTAATGCTTGTCTCAGTCTTAAATTCAGCGTAGATCCTCCCATGCTTATGTTGTACCATAGCAATGACTCGTCTTTTGTTCCTGAGCGATCTACACACTCCCCACATTAAAAGATTTACCCGTATTTTTTTGTGCAAGTATTTTGTGCATCTCATGCCACTCATCTCACTGGCACGGTAGTCAAGTGCGCCTTTTAGCCGAGCGCTTTTTTATCTTGTTGGTGAAACCGATGATGTGATTTGGTCCATACGCACACTAACTATCAATAGATGCACATGTTAAGCCTTCAGAAACCCCGGTGCGTAGCTCCCCCCGTAAACATCATGATCAAATGAGCCAAGAAGCTATTGCGCGTGTATCCCGTTTTAGATCCAGATACGTCATGCTTGCATAGTCCCGTGAACGAAAAGGCGATCAACAAAAACAGGTGTTGTAAACAATCTTCTGCATTCGATTTATTCAGTCTTTTTTCTCTTGGCTATCTAACGCTTAATGGCAATGCAGCAATCTACGCCCATCACGAACACGACCATTCAGCTCGCTCATTCCTAGTTGCTCATGGCAATTGTTATAGTGTCTCCTTAAACTTGCTTATGGAGAATGCTTCTCCTCGAAAACCAGAGCTCTGTGACTTTGTACTTTATATTCTATGGCTTTATTCATGTCGATTGGGATAAATACACTTGAAGATAATATATGTAAATATGCAGAGCAACTCACTTTGAGTGTGGAGTGTGTGTGTTTGAAAGTTGAATATAAAATGAGTGAAAGAAGTGCGTCTAAGCTTCGTAGGGTATACAATGTAGCATATCTATGAATTGGGTAAAATGGTTCCAGCACAAAACGCTCCGAGACGTAGGAAACTGAACTGAATGATATAAAATTACCACCTGAGTGCTTGGTTAATAACATAGAAACTAGACAATGACAAAAATAATACACGTCAGAATAATAATGGCGGTTTGGACGGAAAGGTTGAGACAGGTAAAAAGAATATCTCAGAGAGGTAGAAATGCATAAAAAAGAGACTTGAATACGTTGACAATAAATTCCCAAATGACAAATGGAAAAGGAGTACAAGAAGAGGGGAGAAACAACAATGGGGATCATGGGGTTTAAAATACAAAAGTTATCAGCACTGCAAAGTAGACGAAACAATGGAATAATGCAAAAACATCATCTGGATCAGCTCAGAGTCACATGACTCCAATATTTTCAAAACTCCTTCACTGGTGTTTTACATTATACTCTTAATCTGACAGCTTTATTGGGGACATTTGAATAAGTATACGATCTTATAAATATATGATATTGATAGGGAAACTCACTTGTTGTGTGGAGTATAGGTGTGATTGTGTATATAAGAGTTTAAGTGAAAGAAGAGTATGTGTAAGGTATTGAAGTACAAAGTTAATGATTTTGGTGGTTTGAAAAAGAAAGAGTGAAAGATAAAAGTCCCAAAGGACGAGCCAAAAGGTTGCGAAAAAAAAGTAAGAAAAGTGGCGAAAAGCCAAGCAAGATCCACAAAGGATAAAGATGATGAAGAGAAGTCAGAAAGAGAGAAAGTGAAATGATGATTTAAATACGAAAAGAATGAAAGAAGGAGACGAGATGAAACAATTAAACTAGTTTCACTCAGTAACATCCTTGATGACCATCTTCTTGTTCGCTTCCTGCCTAGAAAAATAAAAACTGAATGTTAGTTTTATATCCTTGGCTATTATTTAATCTTCACTTGTCACCTTTTTATCTTTGAAACTTATCTTGTTGTATATGTGTGCAGTACAATCCAAACTAGCCGATCGTCAATTGTTGCATAAACTTGTTCATGTTCGCCACGCCTTCCTCCTTGCTCCATTAGTCTTTCCTTTGAAAATTATTATTATTATATGCTCCATGACACCTTCCCTTTAGTTATGCTTAGAAACAACTGCAAAACTCTTCTAATAAATGTTCATTTCGGTAGTCATGAGTTCGATTTAGTATTAACCACATGGATATGCAAACGCCACTCCCTCTCAAGTTACATTTGTGCTGCGCTTACATGTGATATATCATGTATCTTAAAGTTAACATTCCAGCATTTGGCGGAGCAGAGATCTTTATAAGTTGTCATGATCTGGCAAGAGGATAATAGCATTCGATGTCAAGGAGTAATCTATAAATACTTGTGGTTGCTATACCATTATTGAAGACTATAAAGGATCTGTTCCTGGGTAACATGTGTCTGTTGGTACATTGAAAGGCAGTGATCAAATCCAAAGTCATTGATTTATGCGTTTTGGTTATGGATAATTCGCTCAATTGCACATTTGCTACATTTATTATCATTTGTGCAAGATGATAGCTAATTGCATCCTATAGTGAATGTGGTTTCCTTTATGACATGCAGCACATACTGAAAACGTTCACTTGTTGATTAGCAATGGATGTGTGCAAAGATGTGATCTTGCATAATGTGTAGGTCACCATCACCGGTCGACATTCATTGGATTATGTTGACATACATTACTGCCAGTTTAAAACGATACAATAAAACTTATACAATTGGGAAACCAGATATATCTATTGAATTTCAACAAAACAGCTCCATGAGACTATTTTACAAACTTGATTCAGTGTACAGAATAAGAAAACTTTTTCATCTACAGGGTCTTATCAAAGATGGCACTGAGGGAAGCCCAGACAGCCTTGGGAGATTGGGAAGCGTCAACACCGTACCAGATACCCTTCTTCTTGTAATAATCAACAACAGGGGCAGTGGACTTGTGGAAAGAATCAAGACGCTTCTTGAGAGTTTCAGCATTGTCATCAGAGCGCTGAATGAGAGGTTCACCAGTAACATCATCCTTCATGGGAGTCTTGGGAGGGCTAATAAGAAGAATAAGTATCCAATATATTAGATCTAGTAGTAAAACGACTTACTTGAATTCTCTGTGGTAGGTTCTACCAGAAGCAGGGTGAATCAAACGACCAGTGATACGAGAGACCAACAAGTTATCATCAATAACCAATTCGACAGCAGAGTTCAATGGCTTCTTGCGCTTCTCCAACATGTCATCCAACTTTTCGGCTTGAACAACAGTACGAGGGAAACCATCCAAAATGAAACTATAAAATGGCATTTAGATTATTATCTTGTGCAACACTGCCCCTGGCTGTCAATATCTCTCTCTCTCTTTCTCTTTCTCTCCTTTTTTCATTTATATCGTCACTTACCCATTCTTGCATTCAGCGTTGTTGTCAAGGTTCTCTTCAATCATACCAACGACAATTTCATCAGAAACAAGACCACCAGCATCCATGACCTTCTTGGCTTCCAAACCGAGAGGAGTCTTGGCGGCAACAGCAGCACGAAGCATATCACCAGTAGCCAAGTGACAAGCACAGAACTTTTCCTTGATAGCAGGAGCTTGAGTGCCCTTACCAGCACCAGGAGGACCCATGATCACCATACGGAGCTGTTCCTTGGGGACACCTTGGGCAACCTTCTTTTCAAGAGCATCGAAACGCTCATGAAGAGACTGAATGTTCTTTTTGATTTCCTCAAGGATAGCAGATTGCTTGTCGGCCATTGTAATGTAAAAAGTCGGTTCAAAGAAAAGAAACGGGTATTTAGTGCAGACACAGGGGTGGTAGTTGAACAGCGCAAGTCACGATCTTGATGCTGTGTTATCACCGCATGCACAAGCTGACATAATTTTGTTTCCTCAAGCGTGTGATAGATAATAATGTAAACTTGGCTACACATAACACACATCAGTAATAAAGTACCTTGTTCCTTTACACGTGAACCTGATCATCTTTACCTTTTCAACATGTTACCATTCATCGAGTCCGCTGGGAGAGATGGGATGAAATGTGTAACCTTTAATATGCAGCACCACCAGTATATGTTGAGAACAGACTGTATGCCATTCACATAATTGCAAATTCCCATTTGACTGTATAGTTTAATAATTCACTTTACAACTTGCAAGGGGTGCTGCCATTTTATATACAAGGGATGTAGGTTACATAAGCAATTTCACATAGTGTGGTGTAAGGAGCATCTCGAGTCACTATGATTGGCTCCATGTTTAATGACTAGTGGTTGTATTGATGGTTACATCACGATGTTGCATAATGAAAGGAAATGGTTGACACAATAGAGACAATGTTGAGTGATTACTACAGAACACAGTTCTTTATTGTCCTCTCAAAGGACACGCAAGTTGTTTGTTTATATTGACTAAAATCTATCACCAAACAATCCTCACTGTGAATTGGCTGCTTGTTCAATAGATGCCTGGAAGGATAATCCAGCGTCCCTTGGGAAAAGTAGCTTGATATCGTGATCCAAACTTGGTCTTGTACCATTCTTCTGTGCCGGATGCTGTGATGGATAAATTGATCACTGTCCAGATAAGGCCACATATCAAGGTCCAATTGCGAAAGCCGTGGAGTATACAAAGCGACAAGTATACCAAGATATCTGCAAAGTAGTGGGGCACGACAATCCATTCGAACCAATCTCCTCGTGGGATCTGATAATGGTTTGCATCCTTTTTGGTTCGTAACGAAGCTAGGATACAATGACAACGATGTTGATGGATGAATGCATAAATGAATAATATCGTTGCCATGACGACACGTATACAAAGTAGATCATTCAAATCTAAAAGAGGTAATGTGGGTCCAAAGTGAATGGGTCATATCACACACACACGATTTACCTAATGCTTCTGGTTTATCAGACCATAATCCAAAGTTGGCTGCACCTTCCAACCATGTCGCTAGCACCATGCCACCATAGAATCCAACACCTGCTAAATAATGTGACACATGCATACGTGCTTCCAGTGACGGGCGCTCAATATAGAATGATTCGTATACGCGTCGTGCCAAATGAATCGTCAATAGTGCCAGCGCAACGATACTCTCCAAAACAGTAATATGCTTGCTTGCTTGAGGAATATCCCATACACGTAGACAATACAAGAGTGGACCATGACCATTCCATGCGAGTAGAAGCGCCATCTCGGCAAAACAATACAAGGCGAATATCAGGCCGATAACGTAAAAGTGTGCAAACCACGATTTAGGCACTGTCAACTGAGCGAGTTGTAAAGCAATGGTGCTCGTAGGTCGGGTCGCTATTGATTGCAGTTTTCCATAGGAAAGAACAGATGAACGTAGGATGGGAATGCATCTTGCAAGAATGGCGAGGAAGGCTAGTGTACACAAGCAAAAGCAAATAAAGGAAACCAAATACATATTCTTTTTAAAAATGAGAAATGCTTTTTCTTTAATGTCCCCCATCCTAAATCCTCACATCATCATTCTATAACCACCCTATGGTTATTGTTATGGATATCATCATCATGGTAGGGTGGGTGATGGATGTCGTACATGGTCAAATCACTGCTGCATCGTTTTCCCCTAATCTGTTTCCCCTTGGAGACCATTCATATGAGAATAAAAACCAGTTTTATACAAAGATGAGAACGATAATGATGCTAGATCTTATGCATGGAACTGATAAAAAGAGGAGAGTGTGTCACTAGGAAGGATATTCTGTACAAGTAGTGTTGTGGTCGGGATACAAAATAAGCTACGGGGAAAGCAAGAAAAAGCTTCTCGTCACTTTTCCACCCCCAAAATCAATAAAGAACAAAGGTTTGTATCTATTGTGCAGTATCACACTTTTTGATTCCTCATTCTTTCCCTTATTTACATTAACATTTACCTATGGAACAGAGTAATCAACAAACTTGAGAGTGGATAAAGATCCAAACCTTACGTACCTGAAGACCCCCCAGGTACCCCGCCCAAAAAATAGGCTATTGTCAAAATATGTAGTCAGAGCACAGACCACAAATCGATCATTTCTTTCAATGCAGGTGGAATGGCGGGCTGTGCAACATGATCGTGTTGGTTTCAGTCAAACTACCAATAGCAAATAACCCTTGTTTTCGTTCAATAATAATATTGAATATCGTCGTGTTATGACCAGGAAAAGATAACAAGAAACAAGCGTGGAATGTAAGAAACAAGAATAAAAGATAAAAGTGATGGGGGATGTCAAAAGGTCAATCTGCACGTTTGTGATACTCGCAGGGTCACATGGTTAATTTTGGGCTGATAGTGGGGGGCAAAAGACTAAAAAACTCAGAGTGGACCATGTACGTGAGCAGCTCTTTTCCTCTTTCTTCTCCTAACAAAAACAGCAGCAGCAACACATTACTCACAACCACCACACGCACTTTATTCTCATAACAACGATCACCCTCATTATCCAATTCGCTCTATGGAACAGGGTAATGTTCACTTGGTCAATTAACCCCTTCACTGCTCTTCATTAATCTGGTCTCTTTCTCACTCTCCGTTCTCCGATTCTACTCCTTTCGCGTCATCAATCTATTCATTAGAGGTAAGCTCTATTGCTATTGTGTACACGACCCGTTATTGACTCGCTTGTTATCATAGCTTTACTACTTGATCTTTCAGTTCCTTTCCTCGGGCCCTTGCCAGGAAGCTGCTCGTGCACTTAAACAAGAGTTACAACTTCAGTCTCTTCTTCCTGGTGAATCGGCATATAGTGGTGCACAAACATCAAAATCATTTGAACGCTTAGTATGTATGCTTCTTATTGACAATGAATGAAATGTTTTAATATATGGTATAGCAAGAGGAATACCCGCGCGTTGGTGGTGGATACTTGCTTGATATTATTCGTGGTCTTGTCGATCATTTTAAACAAACGGGTGATCCAGAAACGAATGCACGGATCAGAAAGCTACGTCATGGTGATGAGTGCTTGTTGACGCTTGCTCAAGCATTTGAACCCGACATGGAGGAAGATCGGCCTACAGCTTTGGTGGATTATCGTGCTTTATCCATGGAAGATCGTCGTGATCTTGTAGCATGTAAGAATCAATCTTTAACGGATTTTTAAACTTTCTTTTTGACACATTTCAATATAGATGAAACCTTAAAGGCTCGTGAAACCAATTCCTTGGAATGGCATTCCGATATTATGCAAACATTCTTGGCAACAGCGTATCAAGAAGTAGGTCATATATTCATACATCATACTCGTTGCTCATTATCATTCCCTTTTTCCTTAGCGGGTGACTCTTTCTGGACATCGACAACATGCTTTCTGCCTTGCATTTGATCAAACAGACAAACGCATCATTACTGTATGTATTATATCAACCAAGACCAATGTGGAGTTATTGACATGTATGCTTTAGGGGAGTGATGATACTCTTGTCAAGGTGTGGGATGCAAGAAATGGACATCTTATTCATACGATCAGAGGACATCAGAATGTGATCACCGACATTGCGATCAACGAAGAAAATACACTCATTGCCACCGCTTCTTCCGATGGATATGTACGAGTATGGGCAATGTCAAACTTTGCTCCTATTGCTACCCTTAAATCTAGTGCAACGGTATGCAAAAAGTCATTGTCATATTTGAAAGCGTACTTACTATTTTATCCAGCGGAAACCATTCACCACAGTCAAATTCTCTCCTTCGCCTTCACCCGACACACGTTATTTGATGGCAACAAGTGAGGATGGCTCAGTACGATTATGGAAATGGGACAAGGATACACTACA
The DNA here is from genome assembly GCA_025094155.1 of Lichtheimia hyalospora FSU 10163. Lineage (NCBI taxonomy): Eukaryota > Fungi > Mucoromycota > Mucoromycetes > Mucorales > Lichtheimiaceae > Lichtheimia > Lichtheimia hyalospora. The sequence goes on from PTRB01000066.1 coordinate 105,871, forward strand.
ATTCTTGGATGTCGAATCACCCATTGCCTTCTACTGCAAATTCAAGGGCACGGATCGAGCACGTTGTTCTTCCTTCAATTATACCGGTACACGATTTGCTGTCGGTGGTGATGATGGATTTGTGTATATCTTTACAACTGTAAAATCGGATGCTGGTAAGCAAATACACTTGTATTGGGTTATCATTTTTACTTATAGATTTACATGTATAGCTGGCCAGTCCCAATTGCCTGCCACCACGACTACCAGTAGTCAAACCAATATTTCAAGCCAAGATGCAGCTGATGCACAACGTGCTGGACGTGGTCGACGGCGTATTGCAAGTGCATTATTCCCTGTCAAGAATGCAATTGTGGAGGAACAAGCAGTGGTGCCAATAGCACATTTGGAAGGTCATCGTGGAAGTGTCACTGATTTGGCATACAATCATCAAGGTGATCGGATATTGAGCGGGTAAAGTGAATCACAAAGAGGAAAATGGTGGCATTATGTTAAAAACATAATATAGGTCTCAAGATGGCACAGCACGGATATGGAAATACAATGCAGTAGAAGAAAAATGGGAATCCTTTGTCCGTAAGTGATTGTCATGTTGATCAGCAAGATAGAATACTTAATTCATTTTATTCTAGTTGATATCAAGAAAGAGCACCATAATCCAATCATTGTCACGGATAGGATACCTCCTTTATCCAACAACAACTGCACAGCAGAAGAACAAAGAAATGATGAAGAAGGCCAAACCTTACCTCCACTCGACAATGAACAACCTCCAAAACAATCAACTCTACCAGACACTGGAGATAGCACCAATAATGACAACCAAGTAATAGCAGCAGCACCTCCTGTCATGGATGGCATCGAATTCCAAGAAGCTCCCAAAGTATCCATGATCACTTGGACAGCAGATGATATGCAATGTATTGTAGCGACCACACATGGTGACATTCGAGTGTACCAAGCATATACTGGCAAACTTTATTGCATTCTTCGAGGACATACAAACGAGGTATATGCTGTTGATAGCCATCCAACGATTCCAGGACTTGTTATATCAGCCGGTTATGATGGTCGCATTATACTGTGGGATTTGGATAAGCGGTTAATGATTAAATGTAAGTTTTGGCATTCCTCTCGAATCAACTTGGCACTAACAAAGGTTTTATATAGGCGAGTATTTCCAACGCATCTTTCTCGACTGCAAGTTCTCACACGACGGTCATCAATATGCAGTGACAGATGAAGATGGCAGCTGTACTTTATTCAGTGTCGATTCGAATTGTTCTGAATATAAGCAAGTCAACACTTGGACACGTGGTCAATTCTTTTACAGTGATTATCTTCCACTTGTTGTACAAGATGGCATCGTGCTTGACGAACAATCAAGGGTAGGCTGATACCGTGGTTTATACAATATAACATGCTTACATAATTGGCTTCATAGGCACCTCCACATGCCTTTCCTTATACCCCTATTGTTAGCATGACCGGTGTTGCTTATCCTCGACAAAAGTTAGAAGGCTATGGTAAGATCATTACAATGATGGTATAGGAACATTCATGCTGATGGGATGCCAATTTTATAGGCCGTGACATTGAAATTGCCAATGCAGAAATGGAAACCAAGTATGAACGATTATTGAGCTCTTATAGAATTGAAGAACGAGAGTAAGTGGTTTGATAAAGAGGATCTCATTTTAATGAGACTCACATTTCTTTATTTATAGGATCAAAAAGAGCAAACCCATTGTGCCAGCTATCCTTGACAGAACGCATGTTGCCAGGATACGCAAAGAATTTGTCAGAACCATTGAGGAAGAAGAACCTGAACCAGTCATACCTGAAGTTGCTCCACCACCTCCAGTATTACCCATGTTACTTCCTGATGACCCAGATGATGAGGATTATGATGAGAATCTGCATGCAGGCGGTGACACATCAGAAGAAAGTGATGGTGCCATGTCAGAAAACAATTATGCAGCTGAGGATGAAAACGAGAATGAAGGTGAAGAAGATGAAAGTTCAATAAGACGCACTCGTTATGGTCGTCGTACAAGACGCCCATCAGCAACAACAACCTTTGTGAGTGGACCAGTGCGATCTACATCACCCATCAGTACACGAAGAGCACGACATCATGGGCGTACTACAAGAAGCCGTACAGCAACTAGCGGAGGCAATGAAATGCGTATCACACGTAGTAGCAGAAGACGAATCCATGAAGATTCATCTTTACAAAGTGATGAAGCACCTTCTGACAATGATGAACAACCTATTCAACCACGACGCCATCGAGATTTACCTCGTCATGATTATCGTGAAAGTGCAGGTGAAGAATCAGAAGAAGAATCAGAAGAGGAGCAAGATCAAGCTGTGAATGTGGAAGGATCAGAAAGTGATGAAGATATTAAAGCACCAAGACCATCCAAAAGAAAACGACAAATCATATCATCGGATGAAAGTGGAAGTGATCAAGACTTTCAAGCAGAATCATCCAGTCGAGCTGCCAAACGCCAACCTGTTGGAAAGCACAAACCTGAGAGAGCACAAACAACTCGACAAGCAGGTCGCCAAAAGCCACGAGCCTTGAGAAATGATGAAATCCCTGAATACGAGCCACGGGAATGGCTTTTGACTACAGGACGCAACGTACTTAAATACCATCCTCAAGTGGGTGACAAGGTGGCAGTGATTATTCAAGGACATCGTGATTATTGGCATTCATCTCGACTCAAGGAATTGTTTGATGAAAATCACGGTCCTATCCAATCTCATGATCCCGTTGTCTTTGGTACTGTCAAGAAAGTCCTTTGGCGAGTGGGTCCACCTACATTCTGTCAAGTCAAACTCGAGCTCAGGGAACTTGTGAATGCTCGAGATGTCCTTATTCATGGTCAAGAACCTATATGGTCACAAAAACGTGGCGAAGCTGTTATTGATTATAGTGATGAGGATGGTACACCAGAGTTTCTTGTGCTTTGGGAGCAATTTCTGGCATCCATGCAGGTGTTTAATACGCTCAAGGTTGGAGAAAGAGTGGATGCCTTGTACGATGTTGGCAAATACACCGGTACAGTTTCTCAAGTGAAACGAGACATCAGTGATACTTTACGTAATGCGCCTAGTATTCCCAATCCCTGGCAACGATATCACATTATATGGTAAGAACGTGGGACATGTTGTGTTTGACAAGTTACTTATTCTCTAAAAAGGGATGATGAGGAATCAACACCCGAAGATCTTAGTCCGTGGGAAATTGTGCCAGCAGGTCAAGATTTCAACGCAATGTACAATGTGGGTCCAGAGCTTTCAAACCAAGATAAACGACGAGCACGCGACATTCTCGATTGGTTGATGAATAATGAAGAATTCCAACTTTATGTGGATCCAGTGGACTATTATGCATACCGACACTACCTCTCACTCATTGCATATCCAATATGCTTGCGAACTGTATCAGAGCGTCTGGAAGGCAATTTTTACAGGAGTAAACAGGTAAGTAATTTCGATCATGTTTCATATTCATCGTGTATCTCACATCTCTATGTAGGCTATCATTGATGACGTTGACCTTATCCGAAAGAATGCAACCACGTTCAATGACAAACAATCCATGGCAGCCAAGAATGCAGCACGACTTGCCAACTTTTTCAGGACCCGGCTCACATGTGCGTATATCATCCCAAATAATTTAGAAGCTTACTAACAAAACACAATAGCTCATACGATGCCCATGTCAATGAATCGTTCCACAAGAAGCATAAAACAAGAAACAGATGATGACGACTACAAGGATGAAGAAGAGATCCCTGAGGATGATGATGTTTTACCACGAGATGAAGTGGAAGAAGAAAGTCCCAATGACTTGAACAATGACAGCAACTTTGTAGTTGACGACGACGACGATGACAGCAGCTATAAGAGCGACTAATCGATCATCATTATCATATATACACATGCACACGTACAACTCTTTATATTGCACACCATCACACACACACATTTCCATACTTAGTTTCCTCCTTGTCTCTTAAAGCATCATTGTACATATATACAGCATATTGAAATTGAGCAATCGCACACATATATACACATTCATGTGGGGATATTTGGGGGTTTGTGATAATGCATGGAGAAAGAAAAGCAATAGCAGCAACTTTAAAATTGTGGGTCAATCGGCATTTTAAAGTCAGCCAACACCCACCTCGAGATGGCCAACAAGCAGCGTGGGAAAGACTTGCATAACATATAAAGCTTGCAGTAACGCCCACATCTTTGGCTTTCGCTTCTTGTCTTTTTTTCTCTCTCTCTCTCTCTCTTTTTCAAAAAAAAACAAATGTCGTTCCTCCGTGCTACTCGTCTCGCTTCTGTTGCACAGGCTGCTGCTCGTCGTCATTTCTCTTCGACTCGGTAAGTAACATGTCAACTTTATTCAGGTGGTGGGGGATCATTGACTCCAGTCCTATAGTTCCTCTGCTTCAGCCTTGAGTGCTTTCTCAGTTCCTTCCCCAGTGGAGAACCCTACCTCGCTTCGCTCTTTTACCGAGGAAGAGTTGATGTTGCAAGAGACTGGTAAGTTATAGGTTTCAAGCATCCCACTTTTTGGCTGACATGGTTTTATACGCGTGTTACTAGTCGCTCGTTTTGCACGTGAAGTTGTCCAACCCAAAGTCCGTGAAATGGATGAAAATGAAGTGATGGACAAGAGCATCATCAATGCCATGTTTGAGAATGGCGTAAGTTTTTTTTTTTTTTTATCATGTATATATATCACATTTGCTCACTCTTTTTATAGTTGATGGGTCTTGAGACTGAAGCCGATTTGGGAGGTGCTGAGTGCTCTTTCACTGCTGCCATCTTGGCTGTTGAAGGTAAATAAGTCTTGATTTTCATCCAGTGACATGGCTGACACCTAATCTCAAATAGAGCTTGCCAAGATTGACCCCTCGATCTCTGCCTTGTGCGACATTCACGTAAGCAAGAAAAAACCCAAAACGAATATATGGATACTAATAGTCATTCCATCTCTTATAGAACACGCTTACCAACACTGTTATCCGCAAGTGGGGTAGCAAGGAGCTCAAGGAAAAGTACCTTACTCGTTTGGCCACTGATACTGTTGGCAGTTTCTGTATCTCGGAAGCTGGTGCCGGTAGTGATGCTTTTGCTTTGCAAACCCGTGCCGAGGACAAGGGTGATCACTATGTCTTGAATGGTGGCAAGATGTGGATCAGTAACTCGGGTGAAGCTGACATCTTTGTTGTCTTTGCCAATGCGTAAGTAATATGGAAAGAAGGATGATGATCATGATCAACCAACACGATGCATATCATAGTGATCCTTCCAAGGGCTACAAGGGTATCTCTGCCTTTATTGTTGAAAAGGAATGGGGTGTTGAGATCGCCAAGAAGGAGAAGAAGGTAAGTTTCACATGATGACATGTGCCATTTCAACTTGTTCATTTTATTTTATTTGACAGCTTGGTATCCGTTCCTCCTCCACTTGCGTTCTCAACTTTGATGATGTCAAGGTGCCCAAGGAGAACGTCCTTGGTAAGATTGGTGACGGTTACAAGTACGCCATTGACTCGTTGAACGAGGGTCGTATTGGTATTGCTGCTCAAATGATTGGTGCTGCTCAAGGTGCCTATGATATTGCTCTTCCTTATCTCTTTGAGCGTAAGCAATTTGGCAAGCCTATTGGTTCTTATCAAGCCATGCAACATCAATTTGCCCAAGTGGCATGTGAGATTGAAGCTGCCAAGCTCATGACTTACAATGCTGCTCGTTTGAAGGAGGAGGGTAAGCCTTTCGTCATGGAAGCTGCCATGGCCAAGTTTGTTGCTGCCAAGGTCGCCGAACGTGCTACTAGCTATGCTGTCGAATGGATGGGTGGTAACGGCTTTGTTCGTGAAACTGGTGTTGAAAAGTTCTACCGTGATGCAAAGATCGGATCTATCTACGAAGGCACCAACAACATGCAACTCGAGACTATTTCCAAGATCATCTCTAACAAGTACAAGTAAACGTAACACTGCCTTGCTCTCTCTTTCTCTCTACTATCCATGTTTCCTTTTCAGTAAATAGTTTTCCCTATATCCCTTATTCCAAGGAACAATACATATACAACATAGAAAAAAAAAAAAGAAATGACTGATGGATGCATACGTAACACCATTTCCCCCCACCCACCTTGAATGATCATGTGGTTATTATAAATGTCATAACATTTCAGTTTATGATCAAGATAGGTTATCTAACTAGATACAAGTCTATGTGGATCATGTACGAGTCATCCATTGTTGTGTTTGCATTTCAATCAACCGTGAGAGTGCTCGCTGTAATGCAAATGTTTCTTCTTCGCCAGTGAATAAGGAGGATTGTTGACCTAGCATAAGCATTTCTTGCGATTCAGGATCTGGCTTGAAACAGATATCTTCGACTGCACATTCAGCACTGGCATATAGGCGAATACGTGATTCATAAAGAGCATCAATCAAAGTAATAAATCGACGGACTTCGACTCGTTCCATGACAGCTGGGATATCCGTCAACATGAGCGTGTGTAAATTGCGGACAAGAGCAAGATAATCAGCTGCACTTAATGCTTCGCTACACAAGTCCGAAAATCTTGCTGCACCAACACCATCCACGTGAGCTGGTATACGAACAGTACGATCCAACAAGTCCACAGTCAAAGGTGTCATGGGTTGATTGTTGGTCAATTGGCGTAATTGATCATTCATTCGTTGACGTGTCATTGTGTTGAGTGGATAAATAAATGTATCATTGCTACCTCCCTCAAACATTTTGAAAGCACGTCGATAATCAACTCCACCATCAAGGCAAAGCACTGTGAAATTATTCATGATACGTCGAATACAAGGATAAAACAATAATCGATGATGGCCATTCTCGTATAAGGATGTTGGATGACGATTCGAAGTTGTTACAAGTATCACACCTCGATTCAATAATTCATCCACCAATTGTCGTAATAACATGGCATCGGCAATATCGGTCACTTGAAATTCATCCAGGCACAAGATACAAGTGTTGCTAGCCAAATCATCTGCAATTCGACTCATAGGGTGTTGCTTTTTACCCTTCTTGTTGTTGCTGCTGCTTAATGCGTGAATGCGAGCATGCACATCGAGCATCAATTCGTGATAATGAACTCGTTTCTTGTAGGGTGTCGGTAATGTGCTGTAAAAGAGATCCATCACCATGGTTTTGCCAGTGCCGACACTGCCATAAATGTATATTGAACGGGGTGCATCTTCTTGGGCTAATTGGGATCGAGTGTGTTCAATCTATTCATATGCTTTAGAGCTTATATCTCTTCGAGAATAGAATGGATAATAGCTTACATCTTGGTCATGCTTTGTATTCATGGCATCCTTGGAAGTGTGATGTGGTTCACAGCCTTTGACCAAGTGCCATAGCTTGTTCAAATGCTTGACGACAGCTCGTTGACATGGATCATCATAAAGAGACGATGTATTATCATAAGTTTCTAGGGGAGCAGCTGACAACCATTATATGAGCGATTTGTTTACTACTTTGTACTAGCCTACTTGACAGTACCTGATCGTGTGCGATTCCCAATCGTCTCAGTGACCGTTTGCAAATGTCGAGACTGGAATGTAATGTGAGGACGAACATGTCGATAACTTTGAATAATGGGTCGAGCCCTCGATTGTCGAAAGAGAAAAGCTGCCAAAGTGTAACGCATAAAGGAGGAAATAATAATCAAAGGATTTAGGTCGGAGGAGGTGTCAACTTGCTTTATTGACGGGATATATTTTTCTATCGAGTAGCTACACCCATATTCGTTCGTATTTGATCCACTTTGGAATATTGACTAGTAGAACATAGATATTAGAATAAAATCATTGCATGTAATCATGGAAACTTACTTGTCATCCTTGTACACTCGATGAAAGTATTCTGCTACATTGGATCGACGTAACTGCTCCACAAACTCAGTATCGTGCGTGATAATGATCAACTGAAAGTTGCCTGATGTGTTGCGTCGTAGTGCCACCAATCTATGACAAGAATATGAATGCTTGGATCACATGGATGCTATACACAACTCACCTAGATAAGCTAGATGCAAGGCTTTCAATGTTGGCACGATCGAGATTGGTGGTTGGTTCGTCCAATGTCAAGACACCACAGTTCACGCAAAATGCTTCAGCCAATGCAAGTCGGATAATGATGGATGTCAGCACCTTTTGACCCGCACTGCATCTTCCACGCATATTAAGCTCCTTTCCATTCTTGATCATAACAACCTAATCATTTGCATTAGCTTTGGTTCCGATAGACATGATTAAACATCAAGTTACCCGATAGTTGTAGGATCGATTGGCAGCTACACCTTCATTATCAGCTCGGATTTGAATATAGTCAATGTCTGATAATGCATGTTATTGGCGAATACGCTCATTGTCATTTACAATAGCACTTACCACCTCCCCGATAAATTTCGATCCATAATTCACGAATGATCTTGTTCAAGTCTGACATCTTGAGTGTGTGATAGCGCATAATAGCCCTATAGTTCTTCGATTAGCCTATGATCACTCTTCATGCTGCTGATGATCAACATACTGTTCAAGCGCTTTGCAATATAATTCGAGATCGTGTAATGCCAGTTCACTCATCTATCGTAAAGTTTAGTTAATGGGCGGCGTTTCTAGTACACTTGACATACTTTGAGCTGAATAAACTGATCCTCGTATCGTTTCTCAATCTCATGATAATCGGTATTCAGGTCGCTTTGATAACGATCAATCTGCACTTGCATCTGCCGTATTTCACCATGAATGCCTCCACGCTAAAAGTAAAGTATTAGTTTTGAGAAACAACAATACCAAGCAATCTACCTTATCAATAAGCACTTCTTGCTTTGTTTTGAGTGTTCCCAATTGTCTTTCATAGGATGCTCGGTCCACTTGTGATTGTTGTTGCTCCAATTCTCCCAATTGTTCTTCACACTCCTCAAGCTGCTTTTGATAGGTACGTTGCCTGAGATGATCCTTTAATTCACGCTCAACATTCCTACGATCCATAATCCTTGCTTCCAGATCCTTCATTCGCTTTTCCACATCCTTTTGCTTCGTCTCGAAATTCTCTAGCTTTTCCTCAAGGCGACTCTTTTCTTCAGACATTTGCTCTAAATCTTCTGCTCCTGTGTTCTGATATCTATCCCATCCACACATCATGTTAACCACCAATGGTCTTATAAAGTTGAATGCACTTACTCTGATATCTGCTGATTCAATGTTTCCAATCGCTCCAATCGATTCCGAGCTTGATTGACTAAGGCTTGGGCATCTTCTTGCTTGCTTGTCCACGTGCTTTGTGTTTGCAGTAACAAGGATGATGTATGGTCAATCTTTTTCTCAAGGGGTTCCACCTCGGCATCGGAATCCTATATTACAAAACATCACATCATCAGTATAAAAGTACTTATCTTGTTGAATGATGCTTACATGGAGAGTGCGTAGATATTCTTTTTGTTCTTTTTGTGCGGCTTCAAGCTGCTTTTCCACACGATCTCGCGAATGAAGTTTATATTGGATCTCCTTGACCTTATCACGAGCATCGCGTACGGTGTTTTCAGCATTCTGACACTCGCGTATGGCTGCTTCACGATCATCTTGAAGACGTTTGATCTCACGACGTATCGTTTTACTATGAAAAACCATGAGTGGTGAATACTTTTCATGACACTGGTCATCGAATACTTACCCTTGATCCGATAAATCCTCCACTTCTCTTTGGCAATCGGTCACGGTACGTGTCGACCCGGAACTTTGGAGTTCTTTTTCAAGTTTTGAAATATCACTATCAAGTGTGGCAGCTTCTCGTCGTCGCCGTGAAACATCTTCAGCTTGCTTCAAAAGCCATTCGATTCGCTGCTTATCATTCTCCAGTTCAATATTCTCAATGCTGATCTACAATGATTAATTTAAACTTGAGTTAAAGGATCGACATTGACTATCCCCTCATCATTTACCTTGTCAATTTCTGTCAATTTTTCTTCTTTTTGACGGGTATATCCATGGATCGTTTCATCCAAGTCCTTGATTTCTCTTTGTAGTGTTTGCAATTGGGTCCAAGTAGTCTCCAGCTTCTTTAACTTTTGTCGCCGCGATTCCTTCTCCTTGACAATCTTGTCCAGCTCTTTCTGCTTGACGGGAATGCTTTCTGTGGTTTTCTCGAGCTAGATAAAAAAGAATTGTTAAGCATAAAAGTGACACGTATGGGGAATACACTTACCGATTGAATAAATTGTTGAAAAAGCTGCTCATCTTCGTCAGCATACATTCGCTTGCATAAGGCACAGTTGTGCTTTTCCAGACTTCTTTTCTTGAATCGCCGATACATACTAGCAGCTCCATCCAAAGAGCTCAATTGCCTATATAAAACAAGTTTAATACATTTGCTTCCAATGATGACAATGAGAAATGCTTACTCTCTTGTATCCTTCAATTCATCTTCCACTTTTCCAATCTCTTGTTGTAGATCCTTATCTCCACACTCCTTACGGATGGTCCTTTGGTATTCTGCTTTGGGTGTCAGTAGGGTGCACAATCCATCATCTTATCATGTTGAGCATACCGGTAGCTTGCTCCTCCTTTTTGGATCGATTTTCTTTGGCAATGGATATCTTTGCTTCAATCGCTGACAGTTCTCTGTTGGCTTGATGAACAGTATTCTGAGATGTTTGAAGCTGCGTTGACTTTTTTCTAATGACCCAATATTAATCTATATGCTTCCTTCTCCTACTATTATACTTACTGCAATAAAGACTTGGCATCCTTTTCCATGGTCTCCATGGTCGTTTTCTTGCCAAGATGAGAGTTCAATTCATCTTGATGCTCATTATATCTAATTCAAGAATATGAGGATCTTGCTCTATCTCTCTCTCGTTCAATCCACTTGACTTACGTGGAGCGAGCTGCTGATAATAATCGATCTCGATCGGTTTGTTTCAATCCAAGACGTGTTCTGGTATCCCCTTCTCGACTCAGTCGCGACATTTCATCATTGAGTGAAGCAACTTGCTCGTCAATATCTCGTAATTTCTTCTCCTTTTGTGCCATGGCTTGTGTCACATTTTTGGATGAGAACGTTTCTTGAATATGTGCCAATGCGCTTTCCTAAAGATCTACGGTCAAATTTCACGATATGTAATAAAAGAATATTATTCTCTTACCTCACGTGCGAGTCGATCATTGGCCAAGTCAAAGTCGGTTTGCGCTACGTGGATAGATGCAAGTTGATCGCCTAATTCACGGCATAAATCCCTTGATTGTTGCTATCGAATGAGTGGTAAGATGATAATTTCAATCCTACATGATATTCATCCACTTACAATTTGTCGTTTTGCTAACTTTTTCGCTTCCTCCAACGCTGCTCGTTTTGATTTCAATGACTGCAATTCTGTCGAGATCTCGGTTTGTTTCTTGCGTGCTTCATCCTACCATGTTCATGTATTAGTCTTGATATGCAATCTATATAAAAAATCTTGTTACCTTGACATCAACGAGGTTTGCTTCACGTGATTGTAAAAGGTCCCGAATGGTGTGTATAAACGATTCCTCCGAATCACTCATATTCAAATCCAATTCTTCACTGGCAGCTTGCAACATGGTTTCTCGTTCCTTGATAAGCTTTTGGTTCGCTTCAGCTGCTGCTTCCAATCGTCCCATACTGGTCAATTTACTGGCAATGGCATCACGCGTGCCTTGCACCTGTCGTTGCAACCGTGACTTTTCATATTCGATATCCTGTCGTGCTTCTTCATCATGTTCCACCTCACGATGGAGAGCCGTCAACATGTCTTTGAGTTGATCATCCGTTTCATTTCGTGTTGTCAAGCCTTTGCTGATCTCATCCATGCTTTCAATCAGACCGGATCTCTGATGCTCAAGTTGTACAATTTGATTTTGTACTTGTTCTGCCTCTTGGTATTTCTCCAAAAGAGAATTGATTTCTGCTGTGGTCTCATCCAGTTGTTCATCCAAATCTTTGACTTCTTCTCGCTTCACATTGGTGCGGTTACGTATCTCATCTAATGCTCTCTTGATCTTGTGTGACTTTTCAATATCTGCCTTGAGCCCTGTTACTGCCACCTTATCCACACGGATATCTTGTGCCTTGTTCTTTCGATCATCCTTGATCTTGGTCAATGCCTTGGTATATCTATTACATTCTTCGAGTCAATAAATGGCTTTGCTCGGATGATGCACACACTCTACTTGCTTTGTAGATGAAAAGATATCATCAAACTTTTTCTTGAGATTAGCAGGTTCACTCAATGGCCTATATCCAAAGTTAGATACCCATCTTGCTAGTGAAGATCAAAAGTAGCTTACCAATTACTGTCTTCTTGATGACAAAAGATGACATTTTCCAAGATAGCTTTCGGCACACCCAAATGAAAAGGCATTTCAGCATCCATATCACTGCAACGTGTACTGATACTTGTCATCTATAATATAGTGTCCATAAGAAATCTTGCAAGCAATCCATCACCCACTAGAACATGCTTACCTCGCCAGTTCTGGGATCAAATTGACGCAATGATGTATCAAGTGTCTTTTGACTGACGGTCGTCTTGCGTTGTGTCAATGACATACTTCGAGTGCATATCAACTTGTTGCCGTTCACATTGTAGAATTGTAATCGAATTTGTGCTCGCACCTCAGCAGCTCCTGCAACCTGAAAAGCTTGGTTACTCAAACACGATCGAGTTGTCTGTCATAATAAAGCATACCTTGACATCGTGAATAAATGCACCATTCCTGCTGTTGGGTGGTAGATCCCCAGTGCATGCAAACTTGAGACTCTCGATAATAGTCTAATAATACATTCAATAAGCATAGAGTGGGAGAATTGGAAAATGAAAACACTTGCTGTTTTGCCAGTGCCATTGGCGCCGTAAATAACAGTGCATGGTGAATTGAATTGAACATAGCAAGGCTCTTCTGGACTAAATGATCGTATGCCGAGAATGCCTAGCTTGTCGATCCAGGACATGCTTAAATGGGTTAATGAAGGCTGCGGACAAGTGCTGGAATGCGCTGCATATAATAATTTATTGATTGTGTAAGGCGCGCGTAAATCACGTGTCCACTTTTGTCGCGTCCACACACGAATTTTTATTATGCATCTTGTTCATCCAATAATACAATCCTGAGATGTTGAAAGCTACGCACATGTCACGGGATGAGGAGAAGGTAATAATCGAGGGAATAAATACAAGTGTTGTCACCATATTACTTTATGCTGAGGAATAGTTGACAACATCTTCCACGTACACGGCTATCTTTATAAAAACAATGAAATCACATTATAATCGCAAAAGCTGAGCTTTTCTCCACTGAAATAAAAGATCAAGAACCAAGTATGGTAAGCTTGATACATATAATTTTTGCCCCTTATCAAAGAGGAGACGCTTCATCGTTAACATTCTCTCCTCCCATCACAAACGGCTATAATAGCTCATAAGAGTAGTGGATAATGAGAAGGATACAATGTGTAGAGCTGCATGAATAAAAACACCCATGTCGTTCTGCATGAAAAAAGAGAATAGCGATAATGTATATTGTAAAAGATAATGACAGTGGATTCTTTATCTAGTGTACAAAGTGTTATCGATGCATCACAGGAGAGCCGTTTATTGTGATGTGGACAACATGAGAGTTTACAAGTGGAAGCGTGTTCGTTCGTCAATCGCTCTGGAGTCGTTATAGGATGCGTGAGTGGTTCGATTATCGACGTTTGCCAGGAGCTACACAAATGGGAGTCTTCTTTTTGGTTTGTCCACAACCTATTGGGACCGCATACGCTCCTGTAAAGGCCAAAATGACAAGCAACAAGAGTAGCCAACGGGACGACATGATGATGATAACAAAGAACAAAAGAAAGAGTAATGTGATATCTTTTTTTGGGGTGAGCTAAAGTTCATCCTTTTATATTTGGTTCATTGGCTCTCAATAACCCCCTTTTTTTCGGCCTCCTTGTTACCAATGTACAATTTTATCCGCCCTGAATATGCAGCATGCTCATCAGGCACATTCTCTTGACTTTCTTTTCTATAAATGCTTTTGAGTAACCATCCTACATCCATGCGAATACACACATCACATGATATCCTGTGTGCCACACCTTATAAAACAATGCATGATCAGCATTTTGTTTATGAGTCGTAATGATTAATTGCATTGGCGTACAAGTGTCAATAAAGACATACTCTCATTATTCTTTGGAATCCTGACGACACTATCCTACTACTACTATTAGAGCTTGGCTTGTAACAAGAACATTGTGAGTGGGTGGGGACTGTTTCAGGTGTATTGGTTTCTTGTGGAAAGTTGGTTTACGCGTTTGCGATCACGCTTTTCTTTTCCCTTTTTACACTGATTACTAGAAACGGTAGCAAGTCGTGGGGCAGCTAATACGAGCCTGCAGGCCGTTTATGGTGCTCATCCGCTGCATATTGGCGCATACTTATTAATTTCCAATCTCCGGGTCTGTGTACGTGCGTGCGTAGGTTCTCCTTTGCCGATTGCAGATAATCGGATACGTTATCATCTTTCTTTGTGTATCTCTAAAAAGGAACCATCACCGATGTTCTCCGAGACTTATTAGTAAAGTGCCAAGAAAAGAATGGCGGCTGTCGTCATGTTAGAACCTTAAACACCATCAAAAGGTGTGTGAATGGACCCCCTTTCTCGCGTGGTCCGAGTGTCATTGCTATCTGTTTGTGGTACGAATTCATTGTTACACTACATCAACGTGTTTGGATCAAGTTGCCAATGGTTGATATGCATAATGGTTTATTGATGTCTAGATAATCATGGCATGCTAGTCTTTTGGGGATGGCTCAATATCATGTTTGGCAATGGTTCATAGATGTACTAGGGAAACACACATTGTTAGTATCAATGATCATAACATGTCATCCATGTTATACTTACATCACGATAAAGTTCATTAAGCTTCATCCGCATCAAACACTTGCCAGGTACCTTTGTTTGTTCCATAAAGTAGGTATACATGGGGTTATCCTCGGGTACCGCTTCCTTGAAACGTTGGCGTACTAATTCCCAACCGCGACCATTATGATGAAGATCGAGAACACGAATCAACCGATGGAATTGGGAGTGGAATAATGTGTGATATAACAGCTTGTAGCATTCTTCCATTGTTTCAGCAACCACAGTGCTATCAGGTAACACATCCAGTTCAACACCACAAGTTTTTTTTAAAGTTTCATTATGTGCCTTGATGCCACCAAAGTCTCGAATGACAAATCCTTTCAGTTCTCCAGTCTTACGATTGAAACGGACCATTGTGTTTTGACCATGTGCCTCGAATGCAACACCATTGTTGATTAATGGTGGTACAAATGCTTGCAAGGCTGTTTGAATATATCTGTTAATAGGATAGTTTTAGTTTGGATTGCATCATCAACTCTTGTGCGCACATGTATATACCTATCCATGAATGCGATTCGCTTCTCTTCAGTATCCAATTTCCATACATGTTTTACAAGTGTTTCATCCGTATCAGGCTTTTGAATCTTTTCAACAAGGGCAGCAGCAACAATATCGATATCCTCATCAGATTCAGGTGCTTCACGTACAACGCAACTGCAGTGTTTGGCCATGTGTGGATCATCGTGACGATAAATAGCACTTGCCATTTCCCGTTGGATTGTGAGTACGTTACGATCGTACGAAAGGCGTGGGACCACATTAGCCGAGAAACCAGGACCAAAATGGGTACTAAAGGGAGAAACGATACGCAATGCCGAAGAAACCTTGATACCAATACATAATTTGAGAGATAAGTTTTGGAGCAATCCAGGAACAGCAACAGATCGGATGGATGTTAATGCTTCTGCAGCTGCATTGTTTTCGGGTGGTAAAACAATCACATTCTCAAAACGTTGTTGAATATTGGGGATTTGGAATTCGTGCACAGGTACCAGCACATCATATTGGGCACGTGATGCACCCGTTTTAGCAAGCATAGCATCCACCATAGGACGAATAAGGTCTTCAAAGTCACCACGCAATTTGACAGAGGATGAAGGAATAGAAACCAAACGAAGTGATGGGTGTTCAAGATTCACCTGACCTGGTTCCACTGATGGTAAAGGTGGATAACTTAATCTTGCTTTATGCATCTATCACACGGAATTTCAGTTACCTCTTATCCCACCCATACTACTACTATTGCTACTTACTGGATGAGTGGCATGTCCTTCAACAATCGACTGTTCCCAATGAATAGCTGTGGATTGCAAATCAGGTAAAGGCTTGGGGTGATCATAGGTATAGGCTACGAATGCATGACGACTCATGAGCAACTACTCTTTCCCTTTGCCTTTTTTAACTTACTCTGATGGTTCATGGAACTTGCCAACTCACTGCTGAGAACTTGTATAAGCTCCTTGTTGTCAACACCATAATCCTGTGCAAACTGGTTCCACAATTCAACAGCATCATAGTCATCCACCAGGGTGTTCACGTGGATGTCCACATGCTTCAGTATCTCGGTAACCGTCGCCAACACATTCGCAGCATCCATTAACCATGGAGAAGGTGCAGCACCACCTTGTCGTTCTTGTGTCTTTGGCGCATAAATATAAGGAAGCATATCCCAAGGATCCACGAGCTCAATCTTGGGGCATGAAATACCATTCAACTCGGTTGTTTGTTCAGTATGCAATTCAGGCAAACCACGTAGAGGGACGGTGACAAGGAGTTCTTTGTTCTTGCGTAGAATCAAACATAGGCCAATAATCGAGTCAGAGGTGGTGGTGTGGGGAACATAATGAGCCGTCACCAAGCCTTCAGTCACCATACACGAGATTAATCGAGACGTGGTGGCAAATTTGCCATAATGTCGATTCTTTTCTGCAGTATGTGATGAAACCATGGATAACAATAATGTAAAGGTAAGAGAAAACTTGCCACGATGAATAAAAAAAAAGCGTCGTTTTTAAATCTGATATGCTGTAATAGAATTAAGTAGCTGGTTGCACAATGAACAACAACATCCCGGTCCCGCTTTCTTGCCCCGGTCATTATGCACTCTTCTTTCTCATCCATGTTTACCATCCAGCTAGATAACAATTACAAATAGTTTCCTAGACCCACTTGAAATAGTCCTTTGATGATAGACACACATGGATGCATTGATCATTGCCATTATCATAAAAGCAGTTTCCGCATTCCCGGATTCTCTGAATTGCGGACTGCTACTAGCGTCGATCGCGAGCTTGTAGTAATCTGATCCGATCCATGTAATACATAGCTATCGTTTCCCAGGGACCCTTGTCCTTTATGTTTTTTATAGTATCCAGATGGATCTATTCACCTGATCCGATCTCCCCATATTCACTTTCAATAAAATGAACCTTGTCAGCATGGGGTATTATGAGATTATAAAATCACTGATACAGTCTACGGGTATACACATAATCCACCAATGACAATAAAGTCCATTCATCGGTTCACTCTTATAACGCTGCTGAGCATGAAATGCTCATTTCTAACATGCAACCACTTGTCCCATCTCGTCGTACGCGTTGTGATGTGTGTGATAGTTTATTACCAGTGACTTGAAGTTTATGGCAAAGAGACACTAGGAACAATCGATTCTTCTATTCTAAAGGTCTATTGACCACTCCAGATTTGAGAGATCTCTGAGCTCATTCATCTTTGCATGATAATGAACGATGAAATGATTTTTATCACATTGAACCTATCACGGCACTCTCTGAAATTCACAACAACTCATACTTTGACTGAATCATGTTGATTGTATTCCTGGGCTGCTTCTTTCTTGTAACGGATTGCTTTGCTATCAAAATGATACTAATACGTCGTGTTGGCAACATTATTATAGGCCTATATCTCATGCAGGATGAAGACTGATTAATGTATACGATGTACCATTTATTCTTTTCAGTTTGAGAGCTATTATTATCTACAATGTAAAACTAGCATAATGGAGAATGGTCAGGTCGAGCTTATTAATCCTCAGTAATCCATTGTTACCGCAGCAGGATTCTCAAGCCACCAAATTTCTCAGTCGCTTTAAAGGGCAATCAGTTTTTGCTTCTTTTATCCCGCAGTAACTCTTTGACTTGTACCCACCCACTATGGAATACCACCCTGTCGTTCAAGAACAACTCATGTAAGTGAATTAGGTTCGATGGAAACTAAAGTCATGTACTAACCTGTTCGTATTATAGCTTGGTAAGTGCTCATTCACAAGCGATCAACCGGAAAAAGAAAGAGACCAATGACTGATCGGTCTGTGCGTGCAATAATAGTGTCCAGGATGCGGTGCACCCACACCACCCAATGCCGCCAACATGTGTGTCAACTGTATTCGTAACGAGGTTGATATTACGGAGGGTATTCCAAAGCAAGTGCATATCCATTTCTGCCGCAACTGTGAACGATATCTGCAACCACCGGGAATGTGGATCACTGCCGAACTCGAATCCCGAGAGCTGTTGACACTATGCTTAAAGAAATTGAAGGGATTGAACAAGGTGCGATTGGTGGATGCAGGATTTATTTGGACCGAACCCCACAGTAGAAGAATCAAGGTCAAATTGACTATTCAAAAGGAGGTAATGATCATGGTGCTATGTTTTATTGGATGATGCCTAATCGCCTTGTATTAGGTGTTTGCCAACACCATCTTGCAGCAAATGTTTGAAGTGGAATATGTCGTATCATACCAACAATGTGAGGAATGTACTCGATTAGCAGCACAAAACACATGGAAGGCTTCAGTCCAAGTGCGTCAAAAGGTGGAGCACAAGCGTACCTTTTTGTATCTCGAGCAGTTGATTCTCAAGCATAATGCACACAAAGATACCACCAACATTAAAGAAGCAAAGGATGGCATTGATTTCTACTTTGGACAACGTGGTCATGCAATCAAGATGGTCGAATTCTTGAACGCTGTTGTTCCTATCAAGTGAGTGCTAAGATACAAATACATGGAATGGCATTACTGACATTGGATATTAGATACAAGACTAGTGAACAACTGATTTCTACAGATATCCACACTAGTGTCAGTAACTACAAGTTTACATATTCAGGTAGGATTGGATTGGTTTGAGCAATACAAGAATGGGTGTATTAATAGAATGATGGATATATAGTTGAAATTGTTCCCATCTGTAAAGATGATTTGATTTGCTTGCCACGAAAAGTAGCCAACAGCCTGGGTAACATTAGTCCACTTCTTTTGTGTACTCGTGTCGGCAATACACTCCAACTTCTCGATCCCAACACACTCAATTACGGTGATATCAACACAACTGTTTATTGGCGTGCACCCTTCACTGCGCTTGCATCTGTCAAGTCAATGATTGAATTTGTTGTATTGGATGTGGAACCCTTGGGTCCTGTACGAGGCAAGCATGTATTGGCCGATGTTCACGTTGCCCGCATGTCCGATTTCGGTCATAATGACAATGAATTTATTGTACGATCACACTTGGGTGCATTGTTGAACCCTGGTGACACTGCTCTTGGTTACGACTTGTCTCACAGCAACTTTAACAATGAAGAATTCGACAAGTTAGATCGAAGCTCCTTGCCTGATGTCATTTTGGTGCGTAAATCTTATCCTCAACGCCGCAAGAAGAACAAGCAACGTAACTGGAAGTTGCAACAATTGGGCAAGGAAGAAAGTGAATTGCTACCTCGTAAACAGGATCAAGCTCGTATTGAACAAGATATGGAAATGTTTATGCGTGACATTGAAGAAGATCCAGAATTCCGATCCACTATCAACATTTTCAAGAATGCTCAACAGAAACAACAACAACAACAACAACCTGTGGATGAGAATGCCATGGTGGATAGTGAAGAAGAAGAGGAACAAGACTTCCCAGAGATTTCTTTGGAGGAAATGTTGGATGAAATGAAGATTAACCAAGATGGTCCTGACGAACCCCACCAAGACGACGATGTGATGATGATGTAAATATAGCACTTAGACATTTCCGCATTAAATCACATGTTCTTTGCATCCCATTCTATATGTTTGAAAGCGTTCATGCAGTCCTACTTTTTGCACATTCGAGTTTTATAAATAGTCATTGTTATACATAGGTTCCTAATTGATTGAAAGGTTCGATAGGATGATATCATTCTCATCTTTCTCAAGACATTAAATCAAAGGGAACCCACCACTCACGTTGAAATTTCCCCGACCTTGACTTTGTCAGCCATGTGTAATGATCATTGTCAATGACAGTGTTAAAATTATCACGTGATAATAAACGATTGTGCACAAAGAGGGATTATCATGAAAGCAAACACTCATTGTAGATGGCACACATAATAAAGCCTTAACACTGTCGTTGTATATCATAAAACGTATACCACCTGGTAATTCTCGAATCATCACCATCATAACACTATGATTATGACAGTAAATGTTGTACGACGGGTGGCATTAGATAGAAGGATATGGATGCACAATGATTTCCCCTTTTATTGAATTGACCGAAATCTATATTACAGAGATAGCTTGATGCCAAGACGAAGGATGATCACATAAAGGGTCTTCTACTGCTCATATGTATTATTCCAGGAAATGTGTTATCGCCATTGGTACAAAAGCGCCAAGCTGAATATCGAAAACTTTGGGGCCATTTCTGATCCGTACCAACCCTTTTTTGGATCATCAAGAGTAAACTGTTGGGATTTTACGCCTTTAGACACATGCAAACCATATATGCTATGATGACCTATACAACCCCCTGGATAGGATATGAATGAAATTTGACTCAAGGTAACAGGCACACCCAATGCAGGTAAAATGGATGCGAGTGCCATGAATAAATGCCTTTGTGTAACCATGATAGCACAATATATAGTAGCCAAGCAGGCGGGTCACCGCCAACATCCAAACCAGGTTAATTCGCAGTTCCTCTTCTCTATTTTTGACCTGGCTTTAGCCTTTCTCTCTTTTCTTCTCCTTTCCCGCTACTGCCCTATTTTTCCACATGGCATACGAATCCAGGCCTTTCGATCCTTCAGACTATTCATATGTGATTGGCATTGGTAAGCAAATCTACAGATGAACAAGATGACCAGAGGGTCACGAACGCGTTATGGGGTGAAACTGATACAAAAGGTGATTATTATTATTATTATTATTATTAGATTTCGGTACTACCTTTTCAGGATGTTGTTATTCCTTTACAAGAGATAATAGTGAAGAGATCTTTGATATCATTCGATGGTAAATCAGAAGAAAAAAGGGATCGACAGGGACAAGGATATATTAATGAGATGGGTCATTGTTTTAGGCCACGACAAACCAATCCTTATCCAAAGACGCCCACAGTTTCATTATATCCTCATGGATCATCGAAAATGACAGCATGGGGACAAGAAGCACGCAAAATGGCAGCACGACGAGGCAACGATATATTATTATCTCGTTTCAAGCTTCATTTGGATGAGAATCTCGACCTTCCACCACTTCCTAATGGTTTAACTGCACTCGATACCATCTCTGATTATCTCGAAGCATTCCATGCTCATATTTGCAACGAACTTCAACGCAGCTTTGCATCCAATTACGACCAATCCAAGTTCAGATATTGTTTGACAGTACCCGCCATGTGGAGTGATCAAGCCAAAGCAACCATGCGTGAAGCTGCTATTCGTTCTGGCATCATTAATCGCTACGACCATCCGGATCGACTCATGCTCATTAGTGAACCTGAAGCAGCTGCATTGTATTGTGAAAAGAAATGTGATCAATTCAACCTTGGCCATGGACAACGCTTCATGATTTGTGATGCAGGCGGAGGTAAGGGAAAGAGGAGGAAATGACAAAAGGAGATATTGACCACCAGGGTTGTTTCATAGGCACGGTGGATTTGATTGTATTCGAGATTGATGATTCTGGTAGCAGGAGAGCGCTCAAAGAAGTGACCAAGGGACAAGGTGACTCGTGTGGTTCAACCTTTTTGGATGCACAAATGCGTGAATACCTCAAAGACCGATTCTATGGGCTGGGGCGTGTCAGTGATACAGCCATGGATTCCATGATGGAAAATTTCATTGAAGGCATCAAGGTAAAAGTCGTTTATATGATTTGATATCCATGGTGTGATTAACATGACAAAAACAGCCCCAATTTGAAGGTGATGAGGACCAGTTCCTTTTATTACCAGCAACACTTGGATTAGCCAACATGGATGACCCTGCCAATGGTATCGAAGATGGCAACTTGCGTATCACTGCTGAAGATCTTTGTGAACATGTGTTTGAACCTGTTGTACGCAAAGTACTTGTATTGATTGATGAGCAAATACGTCAGTCGCCTGTGACCTTGGACGCCATCTTTCTTGTGGGTGGATTTGGTCAATCAGAATATCTCCGTCGTCGAGTGATTGATGAATTTGCCAATCGAGTTGGTTTTATTGGTGTACCGCCTCGTGGTGAATTGGCTGTTGTACGTGGTGCTGTGTATTTCGGTCTTAATCCCCAAATGGTGACTGAACGTGTTTCTCGACGATCTTATGGCGTGGAAACTCGCATGGTATTCGATCCTCGTCTTGATCCACAAGAAAATTGTATTGCTGGTGATGGTGGTAGAATGTTTTGCAAGCAACGTTTCAGTGTTTATGTACACAAAGGTCAACGTGTCAAGGTGGATGAATGTGTATCCAAGAATTTCATGATTGCCTATCCCAATGACACTGATACAGGTAAGCAGTAGCAGCTAATGAAATGGGTTCGGAGACACAATACTGACAACATTTACAAGATTTATTCGCTTATGATGGTGATGGCACCATTCCACGCTTGACAACTCATCCACAAGTATTCAAGGTTGCTCGTTTCCCTATCAAGATGCCTAAATTTGCAGGTGTACAAAAAGGCGAACCTATCTTTATGACCATCAAAATGTTCTTTGGCATGACCGAAATCAAAATTGAAGTGCATATCCGTGATCGTGTGTTTACATTTACATCAGCTTTCGAAACTTTGGAACGCGGTCTAGGCGACGTGATGAATGGCATGAACAATCTCGATATTCATGACAAGGACCTTCCAGCTGTTCAACCTCGCGATAGTCTTTTCAGCAGCAATTCAAATCTTTCAAGTGTCAACCAAACATCACCACAACCTTCACTACGCAATCATGATCCATACAGTTATTCTTCGCCTGCTGCTCGTTATCCACGTAGCTTTGGTGGTGATGATGATGGTGATTCACTCTATGATGGCGAATCAAAACATTCTGGCAAACATGGTACTGCTAGGAGACTACTCGGTTTCAAGTTTGGTAAACGTAAAGACAAATAGATATTCCCCGCACCAACAACAACACCACACATATTTAGCATCTTTCATAACTATTCCTCCTCCTCCTTACACTTGCAATCACGTCTAACCTTTTCTTTTCTCTCTTACATCACTCTTTCTCATTCCAATACAATGGTTCATAATACATATTTTTTTTGATTCGCTCATGTGTGCGTCTTTGTTTTTAATAGGTGATGGTAGGGATGGTGCGTGGATAAGGGAAAAATGAGAGAGAGTAATTTGGCATTACTAGTACAGATCGTTTTGAGCATTATCTACACAAAAGCCTTGTTCATGTAATACTCGACTCCGTATCTTGTCTACTCGTTGTTTGGCTTCCATTTCTTCACGTTGTGCAATCAAGATATCTTCCACGGGCACTTGCCGCAAGTTTGTCCGATGTTCCTTGTCCACATCCTATATAAAAAAGAAAAAATGACCCTATGAATCGACTGGCTGGATATCCTACAACCAAGGCCTACTTACTATTTCACCCAAAAGAACCACGTTTTCTCCTCGGATCAAGAAAATGCCCCTTGGAATGTCGCCATAGCAGTTGCCAACATATATCCTTTCGATTGTATCCTGCAATACCAAGTTTGCTAAGGAGCGTATTCAACCACCCCGTCCGTGTCTTTATTAGCTTGTTGCGTTCATGACACGCGCATTCACATACCAAATTGGTCAAACGATCGTAGAATACCAATGAGCTTACGACCATCTCGCAATATAACCATGAGTTTTTCTACAATGGATACAAAAAAGGTGGATTGGTACAAGCGTTGGTTTATTCCAATGTTTTCGCTTACTGTCGACACTTTCGAGAAGTCCTGACGACGTTGTATAAAAGGGTCCACTGGTGATTTCCATGCTTCAAAATCGTGGGGGGTGGAGGAGGGTTGCAACAAGTCAGTGGATACATTCCTCCGCTTGTTTTCCTTATCCCAAATCTTGTTGCACGTGATGTGGTGCGCCTTCTCATTCATCATGAGAGATCATACATGGTCATGGATGACCCACGCATTCTTTCAAGGATGATTACACGCAAAATAAGTGTGGATGAAGGGATATCAAATGTAAAGAATAAATGGTGTGTTTGCCAAGAGCGAAAAGTCGGTGTCTTGGTAACTGATTCCATGACATTGTTGCTTTCAATGGGTTTCCATGGATACAGGATAAGCTTATGCACTTTAGGATGTGCCTTGGTCTTTAATAGAGTTTGGTAACCATGTCATTATCTGCTCCTTGTCTACAAGCCGATTGGATGACTGTATCTTTAACTTATTACACAAAATGATATTGATTTATTGGATGAATCAGATCATCCCCTCCTCCCCCCATCATGCCACCTCAAAGTCAATGAGAATAATTCTTTATCAGTGAAAAAGAGACATTGATTGGATGCTGAATGAAAGCTTATTGGTGCTGCTGATGATCATCTATGCGGGAAATCTGATCTACATGATCTTACTGTCATAGAGATAACTATGCTTCAATCATTCTAGTATGGATAGGCAGTATAGAAAGGAGAATGATGATGACGATCTTTTTTTTTCCTGTTGCCATGTCAACAAGAGTCCGTGCTTGTCAGCCATTTCCCGCCAGATGCCGAGTTGGGTCGGAGAGCTTACTTTGAGCTGAAAATGGGAATTATGGTTGGTCTTGGTCTTCTGAAGCCCTTTCAGTGCTATGGTACCGTCAGCAGCCTGTTTCGAACCTACTCGCTATGCCGATCAACAACAACAAGAAGCATTACAAGAAGTCCACCGTCAATTCTGGCTTAACCAAGAATCGCTCCATGGCGTTATTGATTACTTTCAAAAAGAGCTCAAGGCCGGTCTCGCTGACGACAGATCAAGCGACCTTAACATGATTCCTTCATTTGTTTCAGGTAACTGTTTTTTATTTAACAAGAGTGTGTGGACATGGATATAGGTTGGGTTGGGTTGAGTATGATATACTAAAGGGAATATGCGGGAAATTAATAAGGTTATCCTACTGGGCAAGAGAAAGGGACCTATTTGGCACTCGAAATCATTTCCATGGACATTTATGTATGTCAAGTCTTATTGAAAGGCGAAGGTGGCAAGCTTGCTATCAATCAATACCAGTACAAGATCCCACAAGATCTAATGAGCGGGGATGATTTCGTGGTTCTCATCGATTACGTTGTTGAATGTGTTGCCGACTTTTTGAACCGAGTAGGCACTCAGGAACACTTTGTTTATTCAATGGCATGTTCATTATGCTTTGCTATTAAACAAACAGCTCTCAACAATGGTCGCATCATGTCCCTGGGTCATGGATTCAGTTATCCAAATGGTGTTGGTGTCGATATTGTTCAAATGATGCACGAACGAATGCAACTCAAAAATCTACCTATTAAAGTTGTCGCTATCACAAATGGTATGGATTATGTGTGCACTTGAAGATATACCCTTTTTTGGCTGATATCCTATTTCCCACACAGATGCTGTCTGTGTATTACTAGCACATGCATATCAACATGCATGCACACGTCTTGGCATTGTGCATAGTTTGGGTACCAATTGCGCGTACTATGAACCCGTGGTCAATGTCACCAAGTTACAAGATCACGCCTTTTATTCTCAACAAGCTGGCAACAACATGATTATCAACACAGAATGGTGCAATTTCGGTTCATCACGACGGACATTACCATGCACGTGGTTTGATCGTAAACTCGATCGAGAATCCATCAATCCTCAATACCACGTATTTGAAAAAATGACCACAGGCATTGCATTGGGAGAATTGGTGCGGATTATACTCATTTATCTGGTGGATCGTGATGTACTTTTTAATGGCGAATCAAGTGAAGCACTCAACAGGCCGCATAGCTTTGATACCAGCTACATGTATATTTGCGAGGCAGACGATTCATCTGAACTTGAAGATACACGCATTGTCATCCAGGACATGATGAATATTCAGAAATGCACATTGGGTGATCGTGAAGTCGTTAAACGTATATGCGAACTGGTGGGAACTCGAGCATCCATGTTAGTGGGAGCATCGATTGCAGCTGTTATTCGACACATGGTTGAAAATGGAACTCCCTTTGATTCAGAAGATGGAGGATGTGCTATTGGTATGTGTTTATTGACATGAGAATTATCCTATTACAATACTTACATATATATACATAGCTATTAGTGGAGAAATTTATGAAGATTACCCATCCTTTCATCCTCGAGTATGCAGCACCATCAAGGAATTGATACCAGAACACATTGCATCCAAACTGACTGTTGGCATTGTTAAACATTCACGTATTGTTGGAGCAGCTATTGTAGCCATGATGGCAGAAAAGATAGCAGCAGATGCCATGAATTGTTCATAATCCTTTTTTTATGTTTCCTTGTCCTATACTACTCCTCCAGATTAAATCACGTTACTCTCCCTTTTCCTTCCTCAACAACAATCATCTCCGCACAAAAATGAAAATCCAACTTGTACTCTCTTTGTGTCGTTTTCTTTCTTCTTGCTGTCTTTTATTATTATACCACTAAAGTACCATGGTCGAAGGAAAAGTCCATCTCGGTGTGTCACAACCGTTATCACTTGTCGGCCCATCTGACAAAGATCGCATGTTGGAAAAACAGTTGGAAGCAGCATTAGAAAAGTACAACATGTACGAATCGCGCGAAGTCTCTTTACTTAGGTATATTCATTCAACTCCTATCTACAATGTATATACTGATATAAACATGTCAGGGATACTGTATTACAAAAATTGGAGAATTTGACAAAGCAGTTTGTGTACAAGGCAAGCATCCAACTTGGATTTACTCCAGAACAAGCTCGTTTGGCAGGCGGAAAAGTCATGACATTTGGTAGTTGTCGATTGGGTGTTCAAGCGGCCAGTAAGTGATGAGGATAATGATCACAACCCCCTGTTTTAATATTTCATATTAGATGCAGACATTGATGCTGTATGCATTTGCCCACGCCATATTACACGAGATCACTTTTTTGATGGCGTATGCGATATACTTGAAAAAGATCCAGAAGTAACACAATTCACGGTATGTCACCTATGCCAACGTGTCACCCATGATACTGATCTTTTTTTCGTTCCAGGCTATCAAAGAATCTTATGTACCCATCATTAAGCTCAAATTTCTTGGTATCCCAGTAAGTGTATGATAATATGGATTGATAACGATAGATTACTTATATTCAACAGGTTGATCTCTTGTGTGCAAGGATTCCACTACCGACAGTTCCCACAGATCTCGACATTGACAACGATGAATTACTTGTATCGATGAATGAGAAAGATATCCGAAGCATCAACGGCACTCGAGTAGCAGACGCTATCCTACAACTTGTTCCAGATATTGATACGTTTCGTACAGCAGTTCGATGCATCAAATTATGGGCGATTCGACGTGGAATCTATTCCAACATTCTTGGTTTCTTGGGTGGTGTTGCATGGGCTATTATGGTGGCACGTGTTTGTCAATTATACCCAAATGCATGTGCAAGTACCGTAGCAAGCAAGGTGTTTGGTATCATGGTGAATTGGCAATGGCCACATCCTGTACGGCTGTGTGATGACAAGGAAGGTCCTTCTCTAGTCAATCTACAATCATGGGATCCAAAGGTGAAAAAAAAAAGAATAGGATGCAATAGGATTACTTATATCATCATCCTAGAGAAATTATATGGATCGAGCACACAAGATGCCCATTATTACACCTGCCTATCCAACCATGTGTGCAACACACAACATGACCAACTCTACATTCAAAATTGTCATTGGAGAATGCAAGCGTGCAGCACAAATCATGGACAAGATTATGATTGGTAGTCTACCTTGGGAAGCATTATTCGAGGGACACGCCTTCTTTCGCAACTATGAACACTTTTTGGAGATTGTGGTGAGCAGTGACAATGCTTCACGGCAACTGAAATGGTATGTTTGGTTTTAGAAATAGCCAAAGTGATTAACAACTTGGATTCTAGGACTGGTTTAGTGGAGTCACGTATACGAGGATTACTCAACAAGTTGGAAAGCGTGAATGGTCTTGCATTAGCTCATCCTTTTATAGAAGGCTTTGACAACACATACAATTGCACAAGTTTCGAACAAGTGGATGCTGCTACAAGAGGAGCAGGAATCAAGACGAATGTATCTGGGCAAGGCATGACTGTATATACGAGGACATTCTACATTGGATTGTATTTCAAGCCTGTACCAGGTAATTCGAGCTGGATGGTGCATCAAGTTCAACCCACGATGCTGAACAAAATATTGAATCGTAGCACGAGAACAAGTTCGACTCATCGACATTAGCTGGCCCATCAGTGAATTCCGAAGGTTTTCAAGGAGTTGGGAACAATATGAAGAACAACACATGGATGTTATTGTACGACATGTAAAAAGGTCAGTGGTGTCTATTCTCAAGAGGATTTGTTATCCTCTTTTATTTCCTCTCTTTGTCAGCTGATTTCTTTTTTTTTTTTTTAATCAGATCCATGCTCCCTTCAGAAGTAAGGCGGATATCAGTTGTCAAGCGTGCGAGCCAGGTTTGTGGAGAAACAAAAACCGTGCGCATTCAATTTGCGTGAATGGTGATGGGGTGGTTATATGAGTGGTCAAGATCACCTCATGTTTAACACGACCCATCTTTTATTAGACCGTGAATGTGTCCTCAGCCTACAAGAAACCGAGGATACAGTTCCCGGCAACGGCTCCTGCTGCAACCATGATACCACGAACATGAACCATCCTTTCTTCCTGCAACATACATCCACCAACATACGCAAACCACAAAACAACAATCTCTCTCTCTCGCTCTCTTCACAAAACCGAATCCTTCTCAGTTATTATGGCCCAATTGTACAGCACATGCATCCGTGCTATTCATATGGCAGCTTTGGGCATGCTGAGAAACGGGGTAAGGGGATGCAGATTTATACATTACATTGAAAAAGTTTATTGCTTTGTTTATTATAATATACGTTTTAGCTTAGCTATCAAGAATAAATGTGCTTTTGCTAATACAACTGGAATATGCATAAGGGCGGGGAGTGGAAAAGCGGTCTATCAAATTAACTATTATGATCTTTGTAACGGATGTCATTTACAATATGTACGACATTGACATACATATCCACTGAGCTAATATTCATTCACTTCTTTTCGTTTTATTAATGACGGTGGAAACATTATTCAACACGGCTCCCGAGTTACATTTAATATCAGCGACTGAAGTGATTCACTCATCCACTGCCCAGTCAAGTCGCGAACAACAGCTGCAAGCGCTACAGTTTCTACGATACCAAGCAACTGCTCATGGCGACATTGAAGCCAAGACCAAGTTATGCACCATCTATAACCAATCAAGCCATGCATTGGCAGCCAACGAACGAGAAGCGGACATGTGGGCACAGAGTGTGTTTGATAAACAACTGTCGAATGCATTGACGTCTTGTGCCGAGTACCTTGCTCATCATGAACCCTTGTCTGATAATACGGTCAATGTCATTCTTCAGGGCAGCCAAGATGGTGGATCTCAAGTGGCGTATCTGGCAGGATTGTTACTGACACGTGGCATTGGGGTGGATCGCGATCGTCAACGAGGCATGGCCCTTTTGGAAAAAGCAGCCGAGGAACAAGGCGAAGCTGCTTATGAGCTTGGAAGGTTATATGGTGATCGATACACAGACTCGCTCAACGACATTAACCAATCCATTGCATGGTACGAGCGTGCTGTTGAATTGGGACAAACCAAAGCCTATGTGGATTTAGCCTATGGATACTATAATCACAACAACAATGACAGTGATAAGGAACGGATAGCAGCAGCCACTCGATATGCCATGTTAGGTGCTGAACAAAGCAATGATCGATTCTGTCAATATATTCTCGGTCATCTTGCAGCTGTCGAGGAGGATAATACAGAGAAAGCAATTGAATGGCTTACACAATCAGCACAACAAGACTTTGCCGTGGCTATTGAAGAACTAGCAAGCATTTATATGAAACAACAAGCATACAAGGATGCATTGCATTGGTGTACCAAGGGTTCGGATATTCCCTTTTGCCAAACTGCTTTGGGCGATATGTATCGTAATGGATGGGGCGTGGATCGTGATTATCAAAAGGCATTCCAATATTATCAAACAGCTGCAAGTCAACCTGAAGCCCCCAATCATTATGCACAACACATGTTGGGAGAAATGTAAGAAATCATCGTTTATAGAGTCAATGGACCATGAAATTAACATATGGATATCAAATAGGTTTCTCAATGGCGAAGGTATTCCTCAGGATACTGCTGTTGCCAAGGAATGGTTCCAAATTGCAGCAGCACAAGGCTATGAACCCGCAAGACAAAAGCTCATGGTGCTGGCACATGAACAACAACAACAACAACATCGCATGTCAATGGCATCCAATTCTTCTTCCCCTCCTCCCACACCCCAAAAGAAACCCAATCGATGGTCTGCACTTAGTCTCTTTGGTAAAAAGAAATAGAAGACGCATTTATTCTTTACACTTGATATCCTTCAATCCACAATTGTTTCGCTTCTTTACATTTGATAATGATACATTCCTCCGCTTGTTTTCCTATCCTAACTCCTGATGTGGTGCCCTTGTTACTCATGTTGTCTATTGTAATGAACCATGGTTCACTGTTGCTGCTAGTACTACGTTGTCGTTTACGACCCAGATATTCTTTCGATGATGATGATGATGAAGGTCTATTGTCGCAAATAAAGCCGTAACAATGTACCCTGCTGCTGGTAGAATGGGGTTGTTGTTGTTGACGGCGTTTGGCATTGGTAACCATACGAGATTGTGAGAAAGATAAGCTGGCAAAGGAATGAGCAGCGAAATCCAAATGAACAACAGGGTCGGTACGACACGTGGCGAGCCATACACACTGAATGGCGTTAAAGTGGATGAGATTGGGACAATAAACCGTGATAGCAAACGTCAACATGTCACTATCGAGCACCAGCATATTATTCAGTGTGAGTCGAGTGATATTAGGATAGTCCAGTTTTGTTATGGATGGTTTGATTGTGTCGCTCAATATAAAATCAAATTCGCCATTGAGTAGTGTCAAATGTTTCAGTGTACGTGGACATGCATGCATTAGGATATCATACACACCACCTACACGAAACATATCGATCTGTAACTCGACAAGGCACTGAAATTCACCAAGGGCTAATAGAGTCGATGGTATCACGTCGTCATAAGGGGACATTTCACCAGATGGAAGATCAATGGAAAGATATTTCAAGCGGTCACTCACTGCATGTAACCAAATATCAGGAAGCCATAAACGTTGACTCTTGATTTCGACACTCGATAAAGCCGGTAATAAAGCGAGAGGTGTCAAGTATTGACCATCGTTTCCATAATCACCCAAACGAATAAGACGTAAATGACTCAAATGCTGAGGCAGTGGGCGATGGGCAAGATCCAAGGATGTGGGACCACGTGATATAGGTCGAATGACAGAATCGCCTTTGGATGTGTTGACCAAATCAAGAGAGCGTAGATTGGGATAGTGTGTGATAATATAATCAATCCATAAATCGGTGCGTGACCAACCCGATGGGTAGGCAATACGCAATGTATGTAAGCTTGGGTGAACCTTGTCCGTGACAACCGGTGTCAATACCATATTGGAACCTTCCACCACTAAATGCATTAAACGCGGACATGCTGCATGAATCGTATCCAATTCCGTAGTGCGTAGGATGGGAAGTACATTAATCAAAAAGAGGGATTCAACATGGGCTGTAAACTGTAGAATGGATGGTAACATTAAGCTCTCCATCATGCCTTGCGGTGGAAATCGTCGTCGCATCAAATCTAGTTGTGGTTCATCATCATCTGCTGCTGTTGTTTGTTCCTCCGTGTCATCATTGCATGTTAAGCATAATGATCGTAGTTCACGTGTATCAATGGCTTCCAATATAGGCACAGGTGAACAATGTGCCGATTTTCCAATCTCACTGCTACTGCTGCTGCTGCTGCTGCTGATCCTGCCCACATGTTGTCTCACTCTTGGCCAGCGAAACTCAAGTTCTCTTAAAAGTGGACATAAAGCTTGGAGTTGACCCACTGTTTCCAATGACAAGATCCCATCATCCACCACGAGTTTTCGTACATGACGACCCAATGCACGAGTTGGATTCTGAAGAATGGGTAGAATATTGCACTTGTGTGTCAAAGGGACTGAACGGTATAATACGGGTAAGAATATGTCGCACCAAGTCTTGTTGACAAGTAAGCATTGAAAATGATCCCGTGTAGGTAGTTGCATAGCAACAAGTTCGAAAACTTCTGTGGGTAATATATGAAAATCCATGGATACGTGCGTAATAAAGAGAAATGCACCTGTGTGTGAACATTGTAGATAAAATAACACACACCAAGCCCGTGGTTCTCTCTTGTTCAACCCATCATTTTCCCTCCCCCAACTTTGCATAAACTAGATCATATCCCCCAATTGTTTCATAAAAATGACATTTGCATGATTGGATAATATTCTTCTTTGGACAATGTCTTTGGGTAGTAAAGGAAGCGGATGAATATAGATAATGAGATGTGTGATAAGGCGATCGTCTTAGAAGCACTTGCGATGAACAATAGCAGGACCAGATTCGTCGTATTCCTCTATCATTTGGAAATAAGCCATCATCACTAGCATTCAAGTCTATATAATGCTTACCCTTGCTGATCCACATTTGTTGAAAAGTGGACAAGGAAGCAAGAATGGAACCACCAATCCAAACAGAATACTTTCTCTCGGGAGGAGCAATGACCTTGACCTTCACTGAGTTGGGTGCACGGTTCACTAGTTCCTTTTGCATACGGTCGGCAATACCGGGATACATAGTAGTACCACCAGACTATAATAACAATATAAGCTTGCTATTCGGATACACATTGGATCCTCTTACCATGACAATGTTCGCATACAAATCCCGACGGATATCCACATCACACTTGAAGATTGAGTTATACACGGTTTCATCAATACCAGCGGATTCAAGGCCCATTAGACCAGGTTTGAAGAGAGCTTCAGGAGCACGGAAGCTAAAATCAGTGTATCATTAGGACATGTCCATGCACATACACCCCTTATTATACTTTACCGTTCGTTACCAACAGTAACGATTTGACCATCAGGCAATTCATAAGCCATCTCACGAGCCGAGGATGGTGCAGCCGTTTCCATTTCTTGGTCAAAGTCCAAAGCAACATAGCAAAGTCTCTCCTTGATATCACGAACAATTTCACGTTCAGCGGTAGTAGTGAATGAATAACCCCGTTCAGAAAGAATACGGACAAGATACTCGGTTAAATCACGACCGGCCATATTAAGACGCATGATAGCGTGAGGAAGAGAATAACCTTCATAAATGGGAACAGTATGGGTGACACCATCACCCGAGTCAAGAACGATACCTGCGGTGCGACCAGAAGCATAAAGCGACAAGACAGCTTGGATACTAACGTAGAAAGCAGGCGAGTTGAAAGTTTCAAACATGATTTGGGTCATTTTTTCACGGTTGGACTTTGGATTCAAAGGAGCTTCAGTCAAGAGAACAGGATGTTCCTCGGGAGCAACACGAAGTTCATTGTAGAAAGTATGATGCCAGATCTTTTCCATATCGTCCCAGTTGGTAACAACACCGTGTTCAATAGGATATGACAAAGTAAGGATACCGCGCTTCGATTGTGCTTCATCACCAACATAGGAATCCTTTTGTCCCATGCCAACCATGACACCTTGGTGACGAGGACGACCGACAATCGAAGGGAATACCTAATAGGTTGCATATCCGATCATCAATATCATCACTATTACTGCTTGTCAGTTATACTCACAGCACGAGGAGCATCGTCACCAGCAAAACCAGCCTTGCACATGCCAGAGCCATTGTCAATTACGAGCTACATTGATTTCAGGTAAGATAAACCATTCTTGACACGATCCCACCGAGCATGCTCGTTGACTTGAATTGTACAGGCACGCGTGTTTCTATTGTACCCCCCCCCCAACCTGAATAAACATGACTTACACAAGAAATGTCATCCATGGTGTATGTTATTAATGAAGAATAAGAAAAAACTATGCAAGCAGAAAGCGTTGCAAAGGTCTTGTATTTAAAGGCATCATGATGGATCGGTGGAGTAAAACGCGTAGCATAGTTATCTCGTAGTTCCCTCACACGATATGAATAAACTCAGACTTGCATCATCTCACTAAATACAGCTGCCAAGCCAATACATGTCAAAACAGGGAAGAGTAAGCTTGGCTCAAAGGATGACATGGAACATGTGATGTAGTCATAGATGCCATAGCAACACACACTTGATCATTAAAACGCATTGTTCAACACTACATGCACACAACATTGGCATCATTATGAGAGATGAAAAGGATACTTCTCGTGTATTACAACAACCCAAAAGGTAAAAGTAACATTCCTTGTAGCACATGTACGCAACTTGGCTTTTGACTTTAGACTTTCGCGCAGTCGCCTTCATGTGATCAACAGAAGCTTACAGTAAGAAAAGGGTATCTATCTATAATGTACTCTATATACAATGGGGTGCCATCGTGTCCCAACGCTGTTTCCCTCTTGTTTTGCTTCATCTCTCTCTCTCTCTTTCATGCTCCTTTTACTCTTTGTTTCGGTCCTGATTCCAGAGTCTCCTTTACACAAACGAAGGTGGTATCTTGAATTGATCAGCCGGTAAAGGTTCAAAGTGATGGACATCAATCCCATGATCTAAGAGTTCTTGTTCACAATGAGGAGGCACGAGTCGGTGTATCAGATCGGGTCGAATGGATAATTCTAGACGATATAATGATTAAGCCAAGCCATGCCAAGGCTATCATCTAATTCATGTTACCTCGTTTTGAAAAGTTGAATAAAGGTGGTAATGCAAGACCATTGGGGAGTTGTGCTGCGGGATCACGCAATGGGTCAAAGAATGGATGACATAAAGCTTCAATGGCACTGATACGATGTTGAGGATGATATTGGAGCATTTTTGACATGAGATCAATGGCTGATTCAGGAGCTCCGACAAAGATCTAAGTTTGCTATTAGCATTCATTATCCTTTATCCTCTGTGGTGTCAATCTCACCTTGTGTAATGGGTGTGGTTTAATTTGTGGGAAACGATGTTCAACATAACTTGCATTCATTGCAGCAATTTCATCCTTTGTAGGAGTGCCAAGGATCTTGATAATTTCCACGAGTTGATCAATACCACTGTCACCTGGGAAGAAGGGTTGACCCAGTAACATTTCTGCCATAACACATCCAGTAGACCAAATATCAATGTTGAGCGTGTAATTGGTGGCACCAAAGATGAGTTCAGGAGCACGATAGTAACGTGAACAAATGTAAGAAACGTTTGGTTCGCCTGGTACAAGCACCTTGGCACTAGTAATAAGAATGATCAGCATATGTATATATCTCCAATAGGGGTGAATTTTTGTCTTACCTGCCAAAATCGCACATTTTGCAGATCCCTGTTGCCGGATCGAGCAAGACATTTTGTGGTTTGATATCTCGATGACATATGCCAAGTGAATGAATGTAAGCAAGGGATCGAATGACCTGGTACATGTAGACACGAACAAGCATGATAGGCATGGTCTGCTTTTGCTTTGCGTAATGGCGTACTGCGCGGTACAGCGTGTCGGGGATATATTCCATCACGAGGTTCAAGTACACCTCATCTTGCTATAACAACAACAAAGCTCAGCAACAATGAAATCCCCATCCAACTACTCCCTTACCTTATTTTCTACTTGATTGTAAAAATAGGATTTCAGTCGACACACATTGGGATGATCAACAATACGCATAATCTGCAATTCACGGTTCTATTCATCCCATTCCATATTCATCAACATTGATCCATTCCATGTTTTGGGGTTGATTTACCTTGAAACGTCGATCTTGTAGCACTTTTTTAATGGCAGCATCTTCATTGGATTCCAATAGGCGCGTTTGATACACAACACCAAATGATCCATTGCCTGTGACCTTTTTGTTCACATAAGATATTTGGATTTGCTTGCCACTCTTTGCATCCTTTGCAACGACTCGGATTGTTTTAGGAATATCTAAAGTAGTTGATACGCGTTAGCTTGAAATATACTTGTGGTTGTGTATGTTTCAACACCACACAGCATCCCATCCTTGCCATAGTGCAGTAGAGCATGAGATTAAATGTGTAAAGTTGAACCAATGCTGTCGTTACTTGCCAGACATTTGCGAATAGATTGGTGAATAGACTGTGTTGACAATGTAAAGAACAGTATATAAGTGTGTGTTGGGCAAGAAAAGTGAAAAGACAAGGACGAAGCTTTTCCAAGAAGAATTCCGTCAGCGAGTAGCTGTAACCAATGAGATTTAACGAGTCCACACCGTTCTCCCAGCGAAAGAGTGCACTTTGTAGTATTATCGAAGCAAATGTCAAAGGTTGTACTCTCGTTGCCAATCCTATGTCACACAACTATTATTGTTTTCTATGCACTCCTATGTTTGAAAGACTACATTGCATCTACCCTGATATCACTACTACATTGCATTTTTACCCATGTGTACATCATATAAAGATCCCCTGTATTCATGTCTTTATTGGTTCCATTCGAATCAACAACAATCATTTCAAGTTTTGTTTTGCAATATCTCGAGCATCCAATTAGTTTATTCACCTAATCTACGACGAAGAAATTCGAGTACGGCTTGTGTTCCTTGATCCAGCACAGTAGGTCGTGGAATACGGAATCTAACCCATGCCCCAAATCAATATATAACACATGTAGGAAAGTCATCTGTATCACTTACCTATTACCATACAACATGAGTTCTTTGATACTGCGAATACGACCAATTTCGGGTGGTAGATAAGCAATGTCATTGTTGGCAAGGTCAATGATTTCCAAATTCTCTAAGCTCTTTGCAGATATTTTGCTGATTTGGTTCGTGTTGGCACGTAGAGTACGAAGTGATGGTAAATGAGCTGTCAAATCCTCAGGTAGAATAGTCAAAGCATTAAAGCTAAGATCAAGTTCAACAAGCTTGGGAAACATGGTCTCGGCTTCAGGGGTAATTTCAATGGATGCAATACGATTGTTGGCAAGTGAAAGTGTCTTGAGCGATGCAAAAATGGGGAATGAAGTCAATGACAGCTGGGATATACGATTATGTTGGAGATGGAGGTGAACCAGGGTATTCGCGAATACATCAAGAGTCGCTGGTATATCTTGCAATCGATTGTGATGCAATTGTAGAGTTGCTGGTGTCATGTTGGATTGACTCAGTGCATCATGTGTCACATCATCCAGTTGCTGGTTTGAAAGATCCAATGTTCCACTTGCACGCACAACAGGTGGTGCTGGTTCATCCGACTTGAGCTCGTCTGAATTGTCTGCTGCGACGAGCCCTCCTGCATCAACATCATTGGTAGTGGTTTCATCATTGGCTGCTTCCTTGTCCTTTTCATCTTCCAATGTCATTTTTGATCTCAAGGATTCAATGAGCTCCACCATAGTCACATTCCTAGGCACCGAGCGAAGAGGATTGCCTTCCCAGTTGATCACTGCAAGATGCTCAAGCTTGCCCAAATCAGGACAAAGCACACGTAAATGATTGGCACTAACATCCAGTCGTATCAATTCACGCAATTCATACACGGTGGATGGAATGTCGGAAAAGATATTGGAAGAGATATCAAGGGTTTGAATTTCAGGCGCATGGTTGAGTAATAGGATGCTTGTATCATCAGATAGTTGATTGTAAGCCAAGAGTATTTCCTTGAGATTGGGGAGAGAAACCATCTTGCTGCACCCTTCATCTGCCAATGTCGTCATACTATTTTGATGCGCATCCAATCGAGTCAATTTTGGCAATGCAACCTCGGCAGTGGCTGATCCTATTCACATAGTCAGCATCATCTCTTATTGTTATCCCATTACCAATGTCAACTTGCCTTTGAAAAGTACTCGCAATTGATTGTTGGACACATGTAACTCTTCCAATTTTTGCAATCCACTCAATGAATCCACGGCTGGTAACTCGACTAGTTGGTTCTCGCTTAGATATAGTTTACGCAGCTTGTGTAATTGCCCAACATCATCCGCCATTTCTTGTAGATTGTTGTCATTGAGATTCAATATTTCCAATTGCGACAATCTTCCAATATCTGCTGGCAACACATTCAACTTGTTATGAGCCAAATCCAAATCCCTTAGTTTGACAAGATCAAACACGCTTGAAGGAATGCTCTCGAAAGCATTGTGTGACAAATGTAATACTGTCAACTGGTTCAATTGATTCAATGTGTCCGGTAGGGTTGATAGTCGGTTGTTACGCATCTGCATAGCAACATGGATTAAGTAACTAGGCAACGCACATTCTCTCGAATGAACTTACGTCGATTAAAGTCAAAGCTCCAAATTCAGTACCGATCCTCTCATCAAGTTCGGTAATCTCGTTATCAGTGGCAATGAACTTGTTTAGCTCTGTCGAATCGTACCAAGCATCACCCGAAGAACTGAAATCAACGACAATCTTGTTTGGATCCACGTGGTACCTGAAAGAGAATGCATGAATAACGCCGACACAGATTATGCATTGAATAAAGCCACTTACATTGACCAAACTTCTTCAGGAATCTTGTCTAATTCTCGGTTAGAAATATTGAGCTTTCCTGATGACTTTGCTTGTTTGATGATGGTTTGAATCTTGAGATTGGGTTTCGTGGATGATTGACCAAAAGCATCTTCATCATCGAATGTATAACGATCAGCCCCTGTCATGACACGGTTTCTAGGGGAAGATGGTGTTGTTGTTGTCGTTTTTCGTTGCTGTTGAGCTGCAGCTCTCTTGCTGGCCATAAATGCTCGAATACCCTCGGATGCTTTTACTTGAGACCCCTTTGAAGCACTCTTTTTGACAGTTGTCGAATCTCGGGAACCTGACACATGAGTAGCAGGTGTAGGTGTAGGACTCGATTGTTGCCCTTGTTGACGCATCAAGGAAGCTTTTGTTGGACGAGGTTGTACAATGGAAGAACGTTTTTGTTGGTGCAAGCTCATCTCGAATGAGGGAGAAGAAAAAGGAGTGGACCCGTTAAACTGAGTTGGGCGACGTGGTGAGAGTTAATGTGGCGACGTATCACGTGTTGCCATGCAGATGCAGCCTTGTCCTTTTGGTTGTTGGTTGCACGACCCCGTCGTTTCTTTCCATACAACACTCATCCCACTTAGATGCCGTGACCATTAACATTCTTTAATACACCAACAATGAACTCTCATTTCCCTTTGAAAATGACCATTGTCTCTCCGGCATCTTTTGAAAAACCTAACGGCAAAGCGTCCAGTTCCTTTCACGTTATTGAACAACAGCAAAGCAATAATCATATTCAACGAGAACGAGCCACCTATCAGCGACACATGACATTTCCTTATTATTTCAACACGCTCACAGTGGATAATCGATACATTTCCTTACTTACACTCATCAATGTCACTTATCCACCTCGTATTTGTTCACTCTGCGATAAGACTTTTCGTAGTGCATCCGAGACAGATCATCATTATAAAATATCCCACACCCGTCGCCGATTTCTTTGCTTACATCCACACTGTGATCGACGCTTTTCATCACGTACAGCTTTACACTTTCACATGACTCGATCCCATCTTATCAATCAAGCTCCTCCGCAATACACAATTCAGGAACCACCGTTTATGCAGTACAGAGCTGAACCCAATATAGGTCACTTTACATCTTTCACTTCACCATCACCCCCTTTACCGTCACATCCATCCAATCAACATGTTGCCATGACAACAACACAACATCCATCTCACTTGACACCAACCACAGTCTACAACTCTGATCCATGCGCTTGTTGCGATCAATCTTATTCACAACAAAACATGAATGTGCCCCACAACCAGCAATGTGCTTATCCTAATTGCACACCAAACCATTCATCTGACCCTACTACTAAAGATGGTTTATTATACCACATGCCACAACCCCATAACAATAGTATTAATGCTGCCCCTGAACGAGACCAACCATCCCTCAATATGTCACCCACCAGATCCCAACCTTGTGTCACAACCAGTGATCAGCAATAGAATAAAAAAAATGATATTATTGTACAAGGTCATTATCCTCTTAGTTGCTAGATGTAATATAAAGAAAGATGATATTTGGACAGTATCCTTAACTACCTTTTTGTGTTTGGGTTCATAAAAATGAGATACAGTGACACTTGGGCATTATCGGATCGTGCTTTAGCGTCCTTGGATATCATATATGTATCTCTTTCGTTGGGCAAAGATTTTATCGGCTCACTCTCTTGTCATATACATATCTTCTTACATGGCGGGATGGGATCACGTGACCCAGCACAAAAACATGTCGTCTTTCTTTTTGGATCCACACAGGATAAAGACGATGTCCACAAAGGAATACCACGAAGGAATATATAGACCACAAAGGATAAGACCACAAAGGATATATAACCACGAAGGAATATAAGAGCCACACAGGCAAATACAATGAGAATAAAGAGAACGTAAGATGCCGTTTTATTCTATGAAATGGTCCACTATTTATAATTGTTGAGATGGGGCTAAGTATATAAATGCCAAGTAATAATGATGAAGTGG